>JACEEZ010023086.1:0-15425 GCA_016584305.1 Chionoecetes opilio
TAACCACGTTTTGATGCAAGTCTGTTATTTATATTTATTTGCTCGTTTGTAAATGACTGCATCTTGCCACCTTGTCGTAGATACATATCTTTTTTTACGCATTATCATAATTCTTGACAAATAAGTATAGTATGCTTGGACTAATTGGATATACAGTAAACACACTCTAAATCTAACCCGTATAATTCAAACTTCGGATAATTCGACCTGTTTCAGGCCAGCTCAAATTTTTCAATAACTTTCCATAATTCGAGCAAGTTTGATTTATCCTTAGTCTTACTAGTGGGAGTCCGACCTCTCCCATGCGGTGCGTTGCCGCGGCTGCCTAGCGTGATCTGATATATGATAATTTATGATTATCGTATAAATACGATAGGCGGAGGAAGAAGGCGAGAGGGGGAGGAGGAAGAAGGGAAGAGAGGAGGAATGGGGGGAGGGGAAGGAGGGACGAGGAGGAGGAAGGAGGGGAGAGGGGAGGAGAAGGAAGGAGGTGGGACAAGGAAAGGAGGAAAGGAGGAGATGAAGGAGGAGAAGAAAGGGAGGAGACGGAATGGGAGGAGGAAGAACTATTTTTTAAAGTATCCTTCGCTTTGTATACAATCCTTCAGAGTCCTTCACGGGCCTCTTCGCTTCTTCACGCATCCTACAGGAGTCATAGGAGGGCATTAGAAGTCCCTCAGGATTGCTATAGTATTCCTAGGTTTTTATAAGTACTTTTGACAATCTCATGGGTGGTTCAACTAGGGATTAATAATGATATTACTAATACTGAAAATACTACTACTGATCCTTGTATTGAAGTAATGACTAATCTAGCAATGCCTATTATTTTCATGTCTTGTAGTAAGTTTTGTCTAATTTGTGATTTTAAAGGAATATCTGGAAGTATCATGTCATTGTGAATTGGCTGAAATAGGGACTTTTAATCAATGTAACTGAAAACTGACTCCATATTCGTGTTCAGCATGCCCTAAAACTGCTAGGAACAAAATTTCAAGCAGATCTATTTTTCAAAAAATATTGCAAATTTTGCAAGGGGTATGCCTTGATTTTGTTTTTAAATCACGATTTTTTCAATAACAAGAAAAGTAAGGCAGATACGTGCAACGATTTGAAAGTATTATCGTACGTAACTATTTCGCAGTCTGATTATCAATAATTGTTACTAGCAATAATGGATCGTTTCTTCCAGGTAAAAAAAAAAATCATATCAAATTAATCTAAACACTTTTCCCTAACCGTCTATTATTATCATCATCATCACATTACTGTTATTGCTGTTTTAGATGTTATTTTCATCATCATCATCATCATCATCATCATCATCATCGTAATTATAGATGCACGAGAAGAAAAAAATTACACGGGATAGGCAAGTCAAGGCGCGCTATTATTCAAGTTTCATTTAGGGTTGAGAAAGAGGGGAGGGTCGCAGGTTAGTCCATGGAACAAAGATGTGGAAGAGCTCAAAGGAGAGTCTTTGCTGTGCCAGGGTGACCCAGAAGCTGTGTTGGCCGGACACCCGAGACAGATTAAAGCACAACGAAGAAGACTGAGACGAATTATTATTATTTTATTTTTAACGTTGGAGCCTAGCTATAGCGCCTCTAGGCTATTATTTAGATGAGTGAGGATGTAAGCCATTTTTGTTGCTCTTCACTGTCGTCACTCCCTTCTCCCTCTTTTCTCTTCCTATTCCTCTGTCCATCCGTTTCTTCCCTTCTTGCCTCTCTCCCTTCACCTTTCCTCCTGCCAAGCCACCCTCTTTCTGCATGCTTCTCCGTAAGGTCCGCGCATTTCGCTACTCCTGTTCTTTTTATACCTTTAGCCAACTTTTTGACTGGTGGTTTATTTAGCAGTGGTTGGGAGGAAAATTTTTTTGATCCGTTTGATTGGGGGCTTTTTTATCAAGGGTAGAGAGAGAGAGAAGAGTTTATTTAGAGGTTGAGAGGAGAGTTTTTGACGTTTGACGAGGAGAGGAGAGAGAGAGAGAGAGAGAAAGAGAGAGAGAGAGAGAGAAGAGAAGAGAGAGAGAGAGAGAGAGAGAGAGAGAGAGAGAGAGAGAGAGAGAGAGAGAGAGAGAGAGAGAGAGAGAGAAAAAAAAAATCTTTCAATACTATTCAAGTTGACCAACAAAATATAATTACATGTGTTTGCATAATTGCTTTATAATTATGACCTCTATGAGTGGGGGAGAGAGTTAGGAGCTGAACTCGGAAGAAAAAGGATTATCGAGAGAGTCGTAAAGCGAAATATCATAAATGTGTGGGTATTACGAGTATATCTGAGGAGGAAACGGGGAGCGAGGAAACCTGCAATAATTTGGAAATGCCCGTAAAATTCCAGGGACCAATCCTTTACCTGATTGTCAAGGCACTAAATGATGAAGGAGAGAGGAGAGAGAGAGAGAGGAGAGAGGAGAGAGAGAGAGAGTAGAGAGAGAGAGAGAGAGAGAGGAGAAGAGAGAGAGAGAAGAGAGAGAAGAAGAGAAGACTTGATACTTGATACTTGATACTTGATACTTGATACTTGATAGTTTATTTGGCTTGGTGTAATACAATAGTGTTCATATAATCAATCATACAGTCGTATAAGCCACGGTCCATTAAGCCGAAGCTCTTTTATGGACCTCATGCTATGATAATTTCGTTGTCTCTCGTGGACTAAAGTGGACTATTGATATACATTGACATACCTAATAATTTTAAGTAAGAGAAGTGATGATAACAATACCCGTAATAATAATAATAATAATAATACAAATAAAAATAAACGCTAATAATGGTAATAATGAAGGGGGAAAAAATATATATATAGTAAAAATAATAATAAGAATCAATAATAATACTGATAATAATCAAAATAAATATAATAGCAATAATGGTAAAAAAGAAGAAGACAATAATGATAATAATGATGATAATAATAATAGTGATAAAAATTATATCGATAATAACAATGATGAGAGAAAAAAAATATATATCTATAATAATAATAATGATAATAAGTTATAATAGTAACAATAATATCAATACTGAATATCAAAGTAATAATTATAAATAATGAATTATAATAATGATAATGATAATAAAAATACCGATTGAAGTAATCTTGATAGTTTCAATAACAAGAACAGTAATTATCTATATGATTGTTAAAAAAAAAAAAATATCGATAATATATGGATAGATCAGAAGTTAATGCAAGAATAATAACCATTTCCAAAACAGTACCCTGTACCAAATATATATACAAGAAATCTATTCAATACCCCATATAAATTTTACACTACAAAACATAAAACATAAAAAAACCCCATAAGATATACTTATTCATATATCACATACACATAACACATGTACACTTGCATACACACAAATACTTTTACACAACATTTTTACTCCCATACCCACCCACAAATACAAAACCCACAAAAAACTTTTGAACCCCCACAAAAGTACATTAATTAAATATTTCCTTTAAAAAGTTTTTTTTCCCTTGAATATTTAATGTCTTCCCCCTTGTACTAAATGATTTAAAGGGGACAGGTTCTTGGACATCCTCCTTTGCATTTGGGTTTTTCCTCCCTTTTGTCCCCAAAAAAGGTGACACTTTTTGGGGGCGGTGATTTCCTAAAAATTTGGGAGCCCTTGGTTATTATTTCGTCGGGTGTAAATTTATTGTGAGACGGGGTATCTGAAGCCACTTTTAAAACTGGGGGAATATACAAAGTTTTTGTACAAAAAACAGAGAGAGAGAGAGGAAAAGAGAGAGAGAGAGAGAGGGGGAGAGAAAAGAGAGAGGGGGAGGAGAGGGGAGAGAGAAAAGAGGAGAGAGGGGAAAAGGAGAGAGAAAAGGAGAGAGAGAGAGCAATACTCTTCACCCCCCTTCGTATTTGAACAAAAAAAAAAAGAAAAATTTTCCCCAATTTTTTTTCTTTTTTTTCAAGGGGGGGAAACCTATCAATTTAGTTGAATTTGTTAGTACCTACATTTTTTCCCTACTCCCCCCCTCCCTTTTATATTTTTTTTAACTCTTTTTACGTAACTCATTACGTTTTTCCCTGGGGACGTTGGACAAAAGCGCCGGGCCCTTTGGGCTTTTTTGTGGGAGGGAGGGTTCTTCCCCTTTTCCTGAAGCAGTAAAGTCCCATGCCATTCCCTCCCCCCCCTTTGGAACGACTTGCAGAGGACCCCAATTTGGGAGGGGTTTCCCCCTTTAAAGAAATCGTGGCGTCTTAGGAAAAACCACCCCGCTTTTTTTTGTACTCTGGATTTTTTTTTTCCCTTTCTTATTTTTTTTCCTCACGTAACGTAAAACCTTCATCCTGCCCGCTTTCGCTTGTCCCTTTTCCCCAATAATGTGTCGTCTCATCTTGGGGCGTCCCCTTTTTGATTTTGGGCTTCGTTTTCCCCATCACATCATTTTTATCCCCCCTTTCCCTGTTTCCCTTTTCCCTTTTTCTATTTTTTCACATCAGCATGACCTCGAAAAAAGTAGATGAATGAGGCCCCACCTTCAGAAACCCTTGGGGCGCTCTTTTGGGGGGGAAAAACCAAAACCAGGGTTTTTATCTGCTATGACTCGCATTTTTTCGAGCTTTTTTGTCCCTCCGCATGGCAGCCTGAAACCCCCCAAAAGGTACCTAAACATTAAAATAATATATTAGTATATTTTAATATATGTACACCCTATGTATTAGATACTTTGAAAATTTTCCTCCCTTCAGTCCTCACCAAATCTGTATGCCCCTCTTTGGGCCAGTGGGGCTGGGGTTTCATGCTTAAAATTTCTTCTTCCCCCCCCCCCTTAAAAAGCCCCCCCAAATTTTATGGTTTTGGTAAAAAATTTTTTTGAAGGGAATTCTCGGGACGGGAAAAAGTTTCCCGGGGGGTTTAAGGGAAAAAAGATAATTTTGTTGGAAATGCTACGGGAAAAATTTTTAAGATTTTGCTGAAAAAAAAAAACCGGGGGATATTTTGTTTGGGGGTTGAGAAAGTTTTTGGAAAAAATCCAGGAAAGTACAGTAAAACCGATTATGATTTAATTTTTGAATACCCCGACATGAACCCCTGTACATAGAAGGTTTCTTTTATTTGTGTGATTTCCCCCGGTTTTCCTATGGGTGACTTTCCAAAGGGTTTTGCAAATTAAAGGGAATTTTTTTTTAAAATACCCCTATTTTTTTTTGAGCTCAAGGTTTCCCTTGGGGGGAATCGCTTGTGCCCTTAAAATTTTTTCCGCTAAGAAATGAAAAATTAAATATTGTGTGTTTTTTTTTTTCCTGGGGAAAAAATTATTAACCCTTAGGGGGGCGGCTTTACCAGAAATTTTGTGACCCCAAAAAAGGTGGAGGGGGGGGAAAAGTCCGCTAATCCGCATGTTCCCTTGTATAATTATTAAAGGAAAAACGAAAAAATTTGCATTTTTTTGAAATCTTAAATTTCCCATTACAAAATTAATTTATTTTCGGCCCAAGTGAAATTTAAAAGTTTATCCCGACCCAAAAACAATATTTGGTTTTTTCACCCCAAGTTCAAATAAAAAGAAAAATTTTTACTTTTTAATTTTTTTTATGAAATCCGAAAGGATCATCAAAAAACGAAAAAACTGTAAAAAAAAAAACCCTTTTCCCTCACGTCATATCCCCTCAGCCTCACTTTTCCACCCCCACACCTCACCCCCATAAACCTCCCCCCCCCCCTTTTTCCCCCCCCCCCACATCCCAGCATCCATTTTCCCCAAAATTTCCCCCACCAGTATTTTCCTATAAGCCCTCCACCTCCTCCACCTCGATCCATTTCCTTAGCTTCCCCCCACACAGCCCAACCCCCCCAAAATCATGCGCCCCCCCACGCCCTCCACTCGGGCTCTTCTCCCCCCTAAAAGACCAAATTTAAACCCCACAATCGCTTCTGCACACACACACACACACACAAAACACACGCAAAACGCAAAACGCAAACGCAAAAAAGGGCCACACGCCCCCCGGGCACACCACACCCCACACCCACACCACCACACACACCACACCACACACAAAAAATAACAAAACACATACACGAAACATACACCCCAACCCAAAACCCCAAAACACAAAACCACCACACACACAAGGGGGGGGCTTTTTTAAAAGGGGGGCCCACTGGTCTCACGGCCTTAAGAGGGGGCATTTAATTGGAAAAAATCAAATTCCTCCCCTTCGCCCTTTTAAAACCCCCTGTCCTTCCCCCTTTCGGGTTCTTCACCTTTTGAAAACCCCCCCCCGAAAAGACATACGAAATTTCCCCTCCTCTTTCCCTATCTTCTTTTCCCTTTCTCTCTCTTTTTTGCTGTACCTTCTGGGGTGCTTTAAATTTCCAAAAAAAAATTTTCCCCCCGCATTTTTCCCCTCTCCCTCCCTTTTTTTCCTTCTTCCTAGGGTTCTTCCCCTTTTTTCCTTTTCCCCCTTTTCATTTTTTCTTTTTTTTTTGTTAACTATTTCATTTTTTAATTTCTTCCCCCTTTCTTCCTTTTCCATTCCCCCCTTTTTCAGCCCCCCCCCTTTTTTTTTGGGGGTTTTTTGTTATTTTTTTCCCCAAATCTTAATTTTTTTTTCCTTTCTTCCCTTCTGTTTTTTTGCCCCCCTCTCGCATTTTTATATCCCCGCCTCAATATATTTTTTCAGAATCTTCTATTTTGTTTTTTTCCCTTTTTTTTTCTCTCTCCTTTAAAAGTTTTCCCGTGTCTTCAATGTGTTCTTTTCTTTGCCCCCCTTTGCTGTTTCTGCATTTTTTTTCCCCTTCAGTTTCCGCTTTTTTTTTTCCTCTGCCAAAGCAAAATCCCAGCGGAAGATCTTTTCAATTTTTTTTCTTCCCTTTCTTTGACCTTGTGGAAAAAGTTTCCTACTGTGTGGGCCCCCTTCCTCTCTCCTCCCCTTCTCTCTCTTTCTTCTCTCTCCCCTCTTTTCTCTCTTCTCTCCCCTCTCTCTCTCCTCTCCCCTCTCTTCTTCTCCCCTCTCTCTCTCTCTCTTCTCTCTTATTTTCCCCTTTCTCTCTCTCCCGTATTTTTGGGTTTTAAAATTTTTTAAAATATTTTTTTATGAATAGTTTATCATCAATATTTTTTCCCCCCCATTTTTCTCGATAAAGGTTTTTTTTTTTTTTTTTCACAAAATTTACGATTTTTTTTTGCAAAAATCCAATTTTTTTTTGGAAAAAGATAAAAAAACCCCTTTAAAATTTAAATTATTTTCATAAAATGGGGTCTATTTACTTGCCTTTTAAAACCCTTTTTTTTTGGGGCCTTTACCAAACTTTTCCGTGAACCGAAATAGAGGGCGCGGGGAACCCCCGCAGGCCCCCGGGGGGGAAAAACCCCATAGGGGTTTACCTGGGATAGTGGGGGGAGGGAAGAGTTGGGGGTGGGGGGGGTACGGGAGGAAAGGAAAAAGGGTAGGGGGTTTTAGGAGGAAGGGGGAGGGAGAGAAAAAGACGTGACAGTATTTTAATAGTTTGGGTTGAGGGTCTGTTTATCAGAATTTATAGGCAGTTCCCCCCCCTTTTTTATCCCTTTTAAACCCCTTTCCCCCCTTTACGTCTTTTTAAAAATTTTAAAAACTCAATCCTTCTTTTTTTCTTCCTTTTTTTCTATTTCCCTTTTCCCCCCTTTACGTCTTTTAAACCCCCAACCCCAGGCCCCTTTACTTCCCCTTTTTTCTTTTTCCCCCCTTTTTCTTTTTTATGGGTTTAAAAATCCCCCCCAAGGGCCTTTTTTTTCCCCCCACCTCCCCCCTCCTAACCACCTCCCCTTGACCCTGGGAGGCTTTTTCCAAAAAAACTGAAATAAAACCTCAGGGTTTGGGCCGGGCCGAAAAAAACCGTCCCTTTATCCCAATTATTGGTCCCACATCTCCAAGTTTAAATGCGAGGACCGGACTCCAAGCTGAACCGTAAGTCTGGACTGGAAAGTGACCGGACGTGTAGTTTCTGACAAAAATGTGAGTCTCCTTTTATTTGGCGGAAATCCAAGCCAGGGAATGGGCGAACTTTTTTTTTTAAAGGATCGTGGAGGTGTGTGTGTGTGTGTGTGTGTGTGTGTGTGTGTTGTGGGTATGTGTATGTGTATGTGTGTTTGGTGTTGGTGTGGTGTGTGTGTTGTTTGTGTTTTTGTGTGTGTGTGTGTGTGCCTTTGTCTCTTTGTCTAGGTAGTTGGCTGGCTGTCGTCCTATTTGTCTGTGTGTCTATCTGTCTTCCTGATTGTCTGCATGTACGTTCATCTGTCTCTCTTTGTCTGTTTCTGTGTCGTCACATTAAAACAAAGCAAAATTTAGTTTCATGTCGTGCATCGAAAAGGATATTGAAGAAAACCCAGGAGATTTATCGTTAGTTCGTGAGTTTTTACGTGCTTTTGGTGTCAATGAAAAGGTGAAACAAAGGGGTGGGTAAAAGGGACAAAAAAAAAAGAGAGGAGAGAAGAGAGGAGAGAGAGAGAGGAGAGAGAGAGGAGAGAAGAGGGGAAAAGAGAGAGGGGGAAGAGAGAAAGGGGGGGAGGAAAAAGAGAGAGAGAGAAGAGAGAGAGAGAGAGAGAGAAGGGAGAGAGAGGAGAGGAGAAGAAAAAAAAAAGAGAGAGAGAAAAAAAAAAAAAGAGAGAGAGGGGAGAGAGAAAAAGAGAGAGAGAGAGGAGAGAGAGAAAAGAGAAAAGAGAGAGGAGAAAGAGAGAGGAGAGAGAGAGAGAGAGAGCAATGAAGAAAAGGAAAAGAGGGGATTTCGCGTGAGAACATATTTTATGGGGAAAAATCAAAAAACATGAGGACTAAAAAAAAAGAAATGAGAGAGGAAAACAAAGAAAAAAAGAGTGAAAGAGCCAAATTTAAAAACGGGGGGATGGGGCGAATGGGAAAAGATTTTTATAGGGAAAGGAGGGGGGGGGAGGGAGGGAGAAAAAAGGGTGAGAGTTATGGAAAGGGGTATAGGTAGGGAGGGGGAGAGAAATGCCCTAGACTGGGGCCACCCAAAGCTAGGAGAGAGGGCGGCCCGGGCCCCCCCACCTCCCCCCACCCCCCCACCCCCCCCTCCCCCCCTGCCTTTACCCTCCCCCACGAAAAACGCTTTTTCTCCACAACTTGACAACGAAGTGGGGCCAACTGTGTCCTCAAGGTCACCCCCGCAAGATGAAGTTTTATTTGTTTTTATTGGGTATTTTTTCCCCTTTTTTTTACCCAGCCAAAATAAAAAATCAGAGAAAAGAGTTTGGGACGAAAAATGCGGAGGAGGAGGGTACATAGGGGTAAAGACCCAGGGATATTGGTCCTAAAAGAGGGTATCGTTGTATACATACTATAACTATCAACTACATGTAAGAGGAACAGTTGGAAAATGATACCATTCCCTAAAAAAGATAGGAACATGGCATTTCGTGTGAGGAATGAAGGATATGAAATAAAACTACAACTACACTACAAAATCGATCCGGGGGGACTATAATATGCATTCGCATGGCACTATCAACCCCTTTTTACTTTACTGGGGAGGAAAAGGGAGGAGGGGGAAGGGGAAAGAGGGGGGGAGGAGGAGGAGGGGGGTTTTTTTTTTTACATGGGAGGGAAGAGGATTTTTTTTTTACATAGGAATAAAGAAACCAGGAGACCTTTTGGTCCAAGCGAGGGTATTGCTGAACTACATACTACAAAAATATCAACTACTTGTAAAAAAAACATTTGGGAAAAATGATACCATGTCCCTAAAGAGGATAGGAACATGGAATTTTCATAGGGCAGAAGATAGGAAAAAAAATACAAACTACAACACCACTCCCACTACAACTAATCGATAGGGGGATAGATACGAATTCGTACATCAATCCCCATTTACTTTACGGCGCGTCAAGTCTTTTTTTTGAATGTATTTTGTGCTGGCTCCGACAACTTTTGCGGAAATTTGTTCCATCGTTCACGATTTAAACATTGAAAATAATTTTTTACGGAGACGGGAGACTTTGGACCGTTTTTTTTTAAAAACCATTATTTTTTGTTGTCATTGAGTTGAAAAGCTCGAATAGGTTTCTTGTTAATGACTAAAAAACCTTTTGGGATCTTAAAGGTTTTAAAAATCCCCAGGGATTCTCGACCCTTTTAAGGAAAATTTTAATTTTTCCGCGCCTCTTTTTCTAAGATGAATTTCGCAGAGAGGGAAATTTTTTTTGGTTGCTCTTCTTTGCACTGTTTCCAAATTTTGGGCTTGATCTTTTACGAAACAGGGCGCCCAGAATTGGAACGAAATTTTCCAAGTGCGGCCAAACCCAAAGGGGACGTTTATATTGTGTCATTTTTTTCGGGGTTTTTTGGTCAAAGTTATTTTTATAAAGCCCAAATCGATTTCCCCTTTTTACTGGCAGCTGGGCAATGCGGACGGTTTTTCAGATCATTATGATGATGACCCAAAAACCTTTTTCCGTGTATTTTCATTAACGTTTTATTTTGCTTTTGATAGTTTTTTTGAGGTTATCTTTGCCTAATGCATTACTTTACATTTAGGGAATTGGGAATTTTAATACCCATTTATCACTCCAATCTGATAGTTTGTCGAGTCACTTTGTAGAGTTCGCAGTTTTCTCAGTAAGCTTACCGCCAAATTTTGGTGTCATCTGCAAATTTCGAATTTTAGATCAAGCCCCGCGCCCCAGATCGTTGATATATATCAAAAAGAGTAGGACCCAAGACCACCCCTAGGCCCCCCCCAACTAGAACATCTAACCAATCAGATGCCTCCCTTTTAAATTACCCCCGTGTTTCGATTTGAAAGCCAATCGCCAATCCTGAACTAATTGTCTCCTATCCCAGTGCCCTTAGCTTGGTCAACAGTCGCTTATGGGGAAAAAGTATCAAAGGCTTTCTAAAAATCAAGGTTATTACATCCGAGGGAATTTTACGTCCCTTTTTGAATAAAGACTTAAAAAAACCCAGTGGGTTGTTAAGAGGATCTCTATTTCGAAATCCATCTGGGGTTTAGTATAGAGTTTTTTTCATCGAGGAAAGACACTATTTTTCCCGCATTATTTCCCCAAATAGTTTTAAAAACACGGGGCGAGATAATTTGGGGGATAATTACTTTCGGGCCTTTTTCCCCCTTTTTTTTAATATGGTGTAACATTAGCAATTTCCCCATACTAGGGAAAATTTTTTTTACTTAGCGATTTATTGAAAATAACTTTTAAAGGGAAACAAAAATGACTTTTGACTTCGCGAAGTAGCCGTGGGAGATTTCGTCCACCCCCCCGGATTTGCTGGTCAAGTTTCAGCAAAATACTTTGTATTTCGCTATGTTTCTCTATTACCAGTTTTCCCTTTTAGTCCTGATAAGTTTACTGGTTTGGTAAAGGAGTTTCGTTTCTTTATAAATTTCCCGTTAAATTTCATTTATACGAAAGCCATACTCTTATTATCATTTTCCAAATTTATTATTTTCTTTCGGGTCCAAAAATTGTTTGACGTTTTTCTTTCTTCGAAAGTTATTGAAAGAACCTTTGGGTTTGATTGGATTTTTGCAATTTTTTCTTCATACTCGGCTTTTTTGACTTTAAATTTGTCTTTTGAGCGACGTTTTGACGTATTGTATTCTCAGGGCGCAGTCGGGATTTTATCGTTTGTAAAAATTTTTACGCTCGGCGCTTTCTGCCAAAGATTGTTGGATCTCATTCATCCAATGGGGTCTGTTTATGTTATTCAAACGTTTTTTACCCTGGAACATGTTTTTTCCACCCCCGACGGAGTTTTTTGTTTAATTTAAAAACATGTTTTTGGGGGGGGGTTATTACATTAGTAGGTCAAACCATTTAACTTGCTTAGTACCCTCTGACTTCGTGAAATCTGCTTTATTTAATTTGGGGGCTAAAAAAAACCATTTTCTGTGATGTCTACATTGCAATTTTTGCCGCATTGTTACCTGGATCACGTTTGCCCAAAAGTTTACCTATATCGCAGTAACAATCGATAATGTCGGTAGTGAAACTAAATTAGGAAAATATTATCCCTGTAGGCTCACGGCCACCTATTAAAAACTTCGTTCACCATATAAAAAAATCGCATTCCTTCTCTTCAGCAAATTTTTATTCCCCGTTTATATGATATTAAAATCTCACAAATAATTTTATCGTTTTTTTTGTTCACAAAGATTTACTGTCATAAGGGGGGCAACTACTCCGCATTTGATTTGGGGGACGATAGGGGAGGGGGGAGGGGAGGAGGAATGGAAAGAGGGCAGCATCGTGGGGTGTTGTGAATGACACATAAAAATTTCAAACGCCTCTGCTTTCATAAAAAAAATGTGCAGACAGGTAAAAATGTTCCCCCTGTGTTTTCAATCTCTAGTCCCTCATGTTCGGAAAGAACTTTACTTGATATCAACAGGGTCCCTAATGTTAGAAGTTCTGCCAATGCTATCGGCTTCTCCTCCTCCTTTAACCTGCCCTGGCCAAAAAATTAAAAAAATTACGTGAATTAGGTTTTTGGGAAAAATTTCGTCTTTTACAATTAAACGAAAATCCCACATTCCCAGTTTCCATTACGAAGTTTATTGAGTAATTATATATAAAGGTGTGAGAGTGTATGTGGGGGTTTTGGTGTGTGTGTGTGTGGGTGTGTTGACCTGTGGCCTTGGGAAAGAACACTGAACGTCTGTAGGGAACGTTCACGAAAACTCAGAGACGTGGCCAGGTTTTAAGTCTTTCCCTTTTGGGCAGTAGCGCAGCGTGACAGGGCGGGGGGACATCAATTAAAACTCCGCTCCAAAAATTTCAGTAGTCTTGTTTTAATAGTTTCCCAAAGCCTTATTCTGTGTAGGGTATTCGACCAAAGCTGTCGTTAGTGTGTCGAGGTCTGCTGCGAGGGGAAAGCAACGGAGAGAGAGAGAAGAGAGAGAGAGAGAGAGGACGAGAGAGGAGAGAGAGGGGAGAGAGCGAGAGAGAGAGGAGCGAAGGGGAGAGCGAGTGGAGCGAGGGAGGGGTGTTGGCTTCCTACGGCAAAAAACTGGTACTTCTTCCCTAATATAAAAGTGAGAGTTGGAGGGCGGGGAAAGAGAGGGCACCACACCCCTATACTACCACACAATAACCTCACATACCCCCACCACACCGTAAGCACCCCCACCACCACCACCACTGCCACAGCCTCAATATACCCACCACCACTCACACCCACCACCACCACCACCCTATAATTACACCATAACTTCCCATACCCCCATAAACTTGTACTAACATACTTTTCTACTAACATTACTTACCAACACTACCTCACCTTTTCACTGTTTTTCTGTCAACCCCCCCACCATCACTACTTGATCAACAACAACAAGCACAAACACCATTATAAACAGCTTTACCAATTGAGACATTTACGAAAGTACCTACCAACACTCCTACACTCCGACCTGACCCCCCGCTACAATGCTGCCCGATGTAGCAAGCTCTCACTGCCTACCATTGAAACAGTAAACAAATACATGTTCTATCCCCCACCTCCAGTATTATTCTGCAATATGCCTCATAACTATTACCTCTGCACCCCTTCGTAAGACCCCACACCTAACACACACACACACACACACACAAAAACACACACACCACACACAGATAGATAGATAGATTAGATAGATAGAAGATAGATAGAAGATAGATAGATTTTGACCATAGTTTTTATACATAAATTACACATAATATCATAATGAATAGACAAAACTCAATGTCCAAAAAATGAAACATTCCCACAAATTTTGAGTAACAAACTGTAGTCCAACAAAAAATAATTACTTAAAACTTACTACTATCCCCGATAAACTACTAAACACATAAAATTCAAAAAAGCAGCCAGCTTGATCTACGTCCCTATGAAAGACAAAAAAATGAAAAAACTATTAACGGAAAAGAATATGCATTTCTTAAGTTAACTATTTAAAACTTCATGAAAATTTGCATGTTATTACATCACTGAAATTAGAAGAATACGTCATGAACAGTATTAAATCTGTAAAGGTTTCTAATGTGTGTTTAGGTGCACACCTCTACACATGTTGTTCGTTATAGTCACCACATAAAACACAGGCGCTCCTCGAGAGGAAGGCGACCACGTCCGCGCCTGTTTTCCAGCGTCCCGTTTCCACTACTAAACTATGACCCACAGACTCGAAAACGTGTAAACGACAAACCTATGTAGATCGTTAATTACATGTTTCCCCTTTTCATAAATGTCATTACTTTAAATTCAGGGTTAATGTTTTATATACATTTCATTTGTTTGCTCAGAGTTAGCACACACCACACACACAACAACACACACACACACAAAAAACACACACACACACCACACCACACACCACACACACACACCAGCAAACCCGCAATACCCAACAGCCTGCTACACACCTTTTTTTGTACTAACCACCACCGCCATGTCACGATATTTCCTCACAGTTGACCGTTGTTTCACCATACTTATATTCGTCTGGGGAGAGAGAGAGAGAGGAGAGAGAGAGAGAGGAGAGAGAGAGAGAGGAGAGGAGAAAAGAAGGAGAGAGAGAGGAGAAGAGAGAGAAAAGGGGAGAGAGAGAGGAGAGAGAGGAGAGAGAGAAAAAAAAAAATTAGGGGGTCAATAAACTGGGGTGCTTACTGCCTTTCTTCACCTCATGGCCTCGCTCCACTCTCCTTCATCTCGGCGAGACTTGATCAAGCTAAGGGTCATTGCCACACTGATGGACCTGGGTGTTGGCATTGTGAGTGTTGTTTTTGGTGGCTTGGTTGTTGTTGCTCTTCATATTATTATCATTTTATTTTTGATATTAGCAATAGTAGGGGAAGTAGTAGTAGTAGTATAGTAGTTTGGAAGGATTAAATGAATACAAGAGCTCAAAAGGGAAAACTTTATACAAAGACAGTGTTCCCGAATTTCCTTTTGAGAATATTCTTGTCAGATCAATTAACTTTGCAATATATTATATAATTTTATATATATATATATATATAATATATATAAAATATATAATATATATATATATAATAATATAATTATAATTATATATATATATTATAATATATATATATTATAAATTTTATATATATATATATAATATATATATATATATATAATAAATTTTATATATGTAATAATTATTATATATAATATATATAATAATTTTGTATAATTATATATATATTTAATAATAAAATATATATATGTATAATTATATATATATTTTATATTATATATATATTATATAAAAGAATTATATATATATAAAATATAATATAATTATATATTTTATATATATATAAATATTATGAATTATATTATATATATAGTTATATAATATATTTAAAAATATATATATATAATAATATGATATATTAATGTATATATGTTATTTTTTGTAATATTGTTTTATGTATTTTTATTT
>JACEEZ010023087.1:0-34348 GCA_016584305.1 Chionoecetes opilio
GTCTGAAATTACCCGATTTCATGATGTTATTTATTTAGTTAACGCTAATTTATGCATAGTTCTAATTTATTTATCAGAAAAGGAAATATATCAATGGACAGCTAATTAATTCTGCTTCTATTGATATTCTCCATGTAAAAGTTTTTTCACAAATATTAAATGGCGAAAAGTTTAAGTTCATGCATATTTCTTGAAAGTCTCATAATGGCATTTTTTTAATGTGTTTTACGGTTTTTTATTTGAATATTATAGAACAAACATTTCCGAAGATAACAGTATATATTTTATACTGATAAACATATATTAGGTAGGAAATTACCCGATTTCATGATTTTTTATATTTAGTTAACGCTAATTTATGCATGCCGCTAATTCATTTATCACTAAACGAAATATATCAATGGAAAGCTAATTAAACTCCGCTTCTATTGATATTCTCCATGTAAAATGTTTGCGAGCAAAATATTAAATGGCGAACTTCAAGTTAATGCATATTTCTTGAAAGTCTCATAATGGCCTTTTCTTTTGTGTGTTTTTACGGTTTTTTATTTGATAATATTATAGAACAAACATTTCCGAAGATAACAGTATATCTTTTATGCTGATAAACATTATATTAGGTAGGTAAACTTGTACGGGGAGCGGAGCGGGTGGTATCCTTATGGTGTGACGTCAGGGCGATCCACCAGGCCTTGTCTCCTCGGTGGTCTCGTCCAACACTATACCAGACCAGGTGGCCCTGTTAGACAGGGACGCCAGGACTGGCAGCAGCGGTGGACCACCACGACTGTGAGGCTTTGCCTCTTAACAAGACCAAGTAAACCAGTTGTGGAGTGGGCGTGCCCTGTGGTGAGAGACCCTGTGGTGGTGTGGCTGTCACACTTTCTGCCTTCCCGCCCGCATATTTTCCAACTCTATGTTGTAGTTAATGCTAGTATGTGGTTTCCGAGTAATGACGTTTGACTGTAGCTCCAAAACTAACCATAGGATTTTCTCGAAAGTACCTTCATTGTGATTCCCCACCACACATGGTTTAACTTAATTTACCAATCCATGTTTTGGAGAAGTGCCAGGTCCTCCTGCTGACCTCAGGCTCTGCTAACACCTGTTCATATCCACCTCGTACTCGGGCTCAAACATAGGATTCCATGACAATCTGAGGTTCGTTTTCCTCATAGTATACGCGACCAGCGTCATTTCTTTCGGTGTCAGATTGAGCATCGTTCTCTAGATCTGTCACAGCGACAGATTCACTGTCTAACACCGAAGTACAATCGCTCATCATAACATTTGCCGACAGGTGTCAGACAGAGTGTCTGCGGGCGTCCCTGTTTCTGACGTCATCAATAACAGTCGTAGCCCTGTTGGAGGGAAGTTTTTTTTTTTTCGCGCGCTTTTTACAAAAGTCGTGTTTTTACGGAAATAAGGCCTGGAAATCAATTATTTTTGGTGGATTAGGTGTTTTGAATGTACATTCAACATAATTCGGCAAAAAAAAATTGGGTCTGGACGATTACTTTTAAGACATCCTTACAAACACTGTATCGAAAGAGTTGATAACTTTCAGCAGGTAATTAATTCTACATCAAGTCAATGGAAGATGAAAATGAAGTTTGTTAGCTCCCATATGTTTAATATCTTTATACTTATGCATTCAGATTATGACAGTATTTATTTCTTGTAGTGATCAGTCAATGATCTCGGAGACAGCCAGGACCCGTTAGAGCTGCCGTCGTCACCAGCAGGCCACAGCACCGAGCCGTCCACACCAGCAGACAGCAATTTAGAAGAAGGCACGGAAGTGTTTGTACGTCTGCGAGGCATCCATAGATGCGGCATCCATGTCAACGCCCACCATTTCTGCTCCAGCACGCGCCTCCATTGAGCTGACAGAAAACGCTAGTGATGAGGAGATAAATGTTGCCATTATGCAAAAAAGGCATATGAACAAAAAATCGAAACAGAAAAGGTTAGGGCAAAATATTACAAACTTAAGATAGCAAACTTTAAGCTACAGAATAAGCATGTTTAGTTTTCAAAGAGTAGTGTAGTTTTAGTAGTTCAAAAAAATTGAAATACAGTCGGCGCATCTCGACGTGATCGTGGTGGGTCGCGTGTGGCAAACTTTGGGTGACTAATTTTTATTTAGTCACTGTCCGCCACATATAAGCCGCGCGGGAAATATGACTATATGTAATTTTCTCAAGTTCTTGGCCGTTGCTTTGATTGACAATAGTGGTCAGTTTTAATTACGCTTGACTGAGGGGACTTGTGCCTTCTCATCAAGTACCACCACCTTACCCCCTCTGCGGCTGTGTGCAACACTTACAAATCTGCACTTGCAAATCTTCCGCCATGTCAAAGGCTTACACAAGTGAGGTTTATATAGTGAGAGTGTTTGGGAGTTTTATAAGTACTATGGAAATAAGTGAGCAACTGACGTATACCTAGTTACAGTTCGCTGCCTTGTGTCTATCTATGCTTAAGGCATATGTGGAGCGCGAGATACCGCGCCACAAACAGGGGGGGGGGGGGATGGCATCCCAAGATAGTGATAGGATTTTGCCTCACATAAGGCACCAGTTGGAACTTCCAACTGGTGCCTTATTTCCATAGTACTTATAAAACTCAATCACTCCCAATATATTATCCTCACTTGTGTAAGCTTTGACATGGCGGAAGATTTGCAAGTGCAGATTTGTAAGTGTGCACACAGCCGCAGAGGGGGTAAGGGTGGTGGTACTTGCTGAGAAGGCACAAGTCCCCCTCAGTCAAGCATAATTAAAACTGACCATTATTGTCAATCAAATCAACGGCCAAGAACTTGAGAAAATGACATAGTCATTTTTTTAACGCGCGGCTTATAGTGGCGGACAGTGACTAAAAATTAGTCCCCCAAGTTGGCCACTCGCGACCCACCACGATCACGTCGAGATGCGCCGACTGTATTTTTTTTTTTTTTTCATGTGCAATAATGGACAAGCTGCCTCACACATTTTTTCCTAAACTGTTAAAAATTATTCAAAACATCATTTCAAAAAAAAAAAGGCAAGGAAAATATACAAATAAGGTTTAAAGTTTCCTTAATGTCACGTGCCTGCAAAAAGCTAAGACATGGTCGTGCTGTCACGAGTCGTACAGGTGCGGGAGGCTACGAAGGCTGTGTACGGTGTGTTTAACTATAATGACACCAACAAAGCCATGACAAAGGCAAGGGGAAATAGACATCATTGGTGCTAAGCGCCAATGTGCACTAACACTGGCAGGTCAACACCAGGGTAGATATGCATCTCAATTCCCAAAGATTATAATATAAGGAAGCAATGGTGTTACACAGGCTTGGGAACCGAGCGGGCCCGAGTGTATACATCAACCACAACACAATCGGCTTAGCCAGCCACTATTGCTTCCTTATCTTATAATCTTTGGGAATTATGATGAACTAGCCGAAAAGCCGCCCTCCGGGCGGACTTTTTGACTAGCTCCTGCGGAGGGCTATTGGTGGGCCTTCGGCCCACCAAACACAGACTCTCCAGATAGCCCCTTCTAACTTTCCTGAAATCATGGATGTAGAAATGTATGTATTAACGCCTTACCCATCACCACACACCCATTCACTCACCCATTACCCATCACCCCCCACCCATTCATTCACCCATTACCCATCACCACACACCCATTCACTCACCCATTACCCATCACCCCCCACCTATTCCCTCACCCATCACCCATCACCCCCAACCCATTCACTTACCCATCACCCCACACCCATTACCCATCACCCCACCCATTCACTCACCCATTACCCATCACCCTACATCAAGGTTTCCTCAGTTCTCGCAACCCACTTTTTTTCACAATTCTCGCTAAACGGCTGCTAAAAATAAAAATAAAAATAAGTGATCGGATCATCCCATAAAGGGGCTTAAAATGTTCCCCTGCTCGACCCGGTTCCAAAACTGTGCCATATGATGGGATTGCGCCACGGGGGGCGGCACCTATCGCGGACACACAGACACACTTTCGCTTATATTATTATATTAGATATCTTCCCTGGTGTTGACCTGCCAGTGTTAGTGCACATGGGCACATAGCACCAATGATGTCTATTTCCCCTTGCCTTTGCCATATGGCTTTGTTGGTGTCATTATAGGCAAACACACCGTGCATAGCCTTCGTAGCCTTTTTTTTTCTTTTAGATTTTATTAAGTTTTTGGGTAGGAATTATTGGGTAGAGTAGGAACGGGTCCTCACCCACCCACCACAGGCTCAAAGGGCTAATGCTACGGAGATGAGCACCGAAGGCCACGCGCAGCATAGCGTATGCCCCCATCTTTACCTTTTATTACTCCACAAAGATGGCAGAACCCATTTCTTAAGTCTTCTCATAACAGACAACTTGTCTAGTTTCAATAAATGATAAGTCTTCAGATACTTCATTATTCCCAAACACCCCATACCTCAATGTTTAGATTATATAGTTAGCTCTAAGGTATGATATACTGGAGAAAATAAAATGAAGTTGTGAAGCAATACCTTTACATGCACTGTTGCATGCCTGAAGAGGAGGATGTTTCAGACTTCATTGCTGCAAAAAAAAAAATTAATGCTGTAGAGGAATGGTGCTTAGTGTTTTGAATTTCCGTGATTTAAGTTAATGAAAACCATCATTTAACATTAATTTCAAGGTTGATTAAACAACCTCTCTTTGCATTTTATGGTAGTCATTATCAAAGGATTAAGGTACCTCCATCAATACTTTTGGGACACTTTCCATTGGCTGTATATATTGGTAGACTATTCCATGAACTTATAGTTTAGCAACGTACCTGAAATGCAAGTAGCTGAATTAATCTCGATACAAGCGAGCAGCATTGCGACGTACAGCCTGAGGGAGTGGCACTGCTCGGGGTGCTCGCACTACTGCACGTCTTGCAACATCATCCTCAGCTTCCCCAACAACATCATACTCCTCATCCACAGGAATGTTGATATTTCTATCTTTGCATATGTTGTGGAGCATGCCGCATACATGTATGATGTTGCAGACCTTTAGAGGGGGGGGTAACTCTTATTTAACTGTGTAGGACGTGGAAACGCCGTTTGAGTTGCCCTATCCCTCGTTCCACAATGCAGCGTGTCTTCTTGTGGGCGCTAAAATAAAGATAACATGTAGTTATAGTTTTATTTTTTGTATTAAGGTCAAAATGCAGTAAGGAAGCCACGCCCCCTGCCTCCCCTTCTATTCTAATAAAAATTAATGGATTAGGATTAAAAAAGTAATGGATTCAAGCTGGAAAGATTTAGAAAGGAAATAGGGAAAAACTGGTTCACAAATAGGGTGGTGAATGAATGGAATGGACTCAGTAGACAAGTAGTTAGTGCGGAGTCATTAGGGAGCTTTAAAGAGGGGCTGGATGGGGATGAAATGTGGATGTAGGTAGTGTTAGGTGACAGGAACTACAACGTGTAGGCCTCGCGGCCTCTTGTAGCTTCATTATTTTCTTATGTTCTTATGTTCTACGGGGCAGCTGATTGGGGCATTCCTCGTATCATCACTACCAATCACAATATCTTCACTACTTAACAGCGGCGTGACCACTGGACACAGCAATCTTTACTACAGAGGGATTTCTGATTTTGTCACCCTTTTGTAGTGAAGATTGCTCTGTCCAGTGGTCACGCCGCTGTTAAGTAGTGAAGATATTGTGATTGATAGTGATGATACGAGGAATACACCAATCAGCTGACTTGAGTAGAAGGGGAGGCAGGGGGCGTGGCTTCCTTAGGTCATTTTGACCATAATAAATATAATAGACATTAGTAAAAATTGCGTTGAGGTAAGGTTTAGTACATTTTTGTTCGGTATAGGATAGGATAAATTGGTTAAATTTGCAAGTTTAATGTCAGTGACATATAATAAAAAAACAAAATCAGTACATACATGTTGTAGCGTGACTGATGTCCGGGCAGTGGTTGCAGGTATGGTGTCAGGAGCCATGTCTTGCCTCCATATCCACGATCTCCAAGCAAGTGACATCCTGCGGGCGTATATCCTCTCTCAAACAGTGTTGTCACGCCACTGTCATTCAGGATGCGTGAATCGTGCCACTTGGCAAGGATATCCAATAGTTTGCACTTTGCATCAAAAACCACTTGCACATTGATGCTGTGATATCCTTTGCGGTTAACAAAGACCTCTTCATTTTATTTTGGTGCCACAATTCTTACATATGTCCCATCTACGGCACCAATAACATGTGGAAATCTTGAGATGTTAAAAAAATCTCCCTTGTTCTGTTCTATAAAATCTTGGGTGGTGAGGAAGCGGATGAATCTTCTCATAATGTTAATATCCAGGGATGTCAATTTTCCGTGGATTCGCGGATTTCCGAGTATTTTATTGCCAGCTGGGTCATTTCTGTAAATCGTGTAGATTCGGGTTAAAAAATTAGGGGGTTGGGGTGTACATAGTTGGCTAGCCCTATGTTAACCTGTGAATTGTCATGGTTGCCAATGTTACTATATTTGTATCATGTATATGGTAAACTGCCTGATCTGATTATTACATTTGATATGTTGTTATGCCATAATTACAAACTAACTAGGGGTCAAGGCAAACAGAAACACAAAGTGATCCAGGTTTAACAAAGTTATTTAATTTGTTATAAATAGTCACTATATAACTAGACACCATACCATAACCACCACCACTTAACCTAAGAGTGCTAACTTTAAGTTGCTACCCAGCATGAATACATAGTATACACAGTTAATACAACAGTACAGTTGTGTGAGCTCTACACAAATCCTATAAAATAACATAATATATAAAAGGTGGAACAATACTCAAGTGTTGGTTGCGGGGTTACCGCAGGAAGGAGGTCTTCACTTCACGACGTCCAAAACCAGTCTGCCTACTTCCATGGGTTCAGCGTTCACGAACCTTTCGACACGTCAGCTACCAATACGTCATCATCATGACACGTCAGCGATAATTAATCATTAACAATTATCCTTATAACTACATATCTTAGAATTACATATATAATAAACATACATTTAATAATAATAGAAAATAGACATTTTAAGGGGGAACCATAACATACCATAACACCCCTCCCCTTAAGATAAAAACACAACTTTTAGTGTTTTTACACTAACCAGAAGCTATGAAAGTGGTCGCGATAAGGCGTCTGCAATTAGGTTATCACGCCCTTTGATATGTCTGATTTCTAAATTATAGGGCTGCAATATCAAACACCACCTGGTTAACCGTTGGTTTTTGTTTTTCATTTTAGTCACAAACGTTAGAGGATTATGATCACTGTAAACCGTTATTTTACTACCAGTACCCCCTAAATATACATCAAATTTCTCCAAAGCCAGCAATAAGGATAAAGCTTCCTTTTCTATGGTAGAGTAGTTCTTTTGATGAGTTTTAAATTTTACTGACATATAGGTAACTGGATGTAAAACACCGTCTTTGTCTTCCTGCATCAAGACTGCTCCAGCTGCAATATCACTAGCATCAACGTGTAGTACAAAAGGTTTGCTAAAATTGGGTCCTTGCAGTACAGGCTACACATTAACAAAGATTTAATTTTATCAAAAGAATTTGACACCTTTCATCCCACCTCATAGTTCTTTTCGGGCTAACTAAATCAGTCAGGGGACTTACTACTTCTCAAAGTTAGGACAGAACTTTCTATAATAGCCGGCCATCCCTAAGAACCGTTGACATCCTTACGAGTTCTGGGTGCAGCCATATTACAAATGGCCTCAATCTTTGCTGATATAGGAGACACTTTTCCACAACCGACTTTATGACCAAGAAACTGAATTGTTGCATGCCCAAACTCACTTTTAACTAAATTAATAGTCAATGAAGCTTTGTCTTATCCTATCAAATAGAACCTGAAGGGTGTCTATATGGGATTTCCAATCATTTGACTGTATAATAAGATCATCAATATAACAATTTACTCCTTCTAGTCCTTCTATTACTCCAGATGTTAATCTTTGATATGTACTTGGGGCATTTTTTAGGCCAAAAGGCATACTCTGTACTGATAAAGTCCGTTTGGAGTAATGAAAGCACTTATTATCTTACTTCTCTCAGATAAAGGTACCTGATAGTAGCCGCGCAACATATCAATTTTTGTCATAAAGACTGCATTGCCCACAGAATCAATTATATCATCAACCCTAGGAAGAGGATAACAATCTCCTTTCGTCAAAGCATTACACGTCTATAGTCGGTACACATTCTCATTGATCCATCTGGCTTAGGTATTAAAACACAAGGAGACGCCCACTCACTCTTACTAGGCTCAACCAAATTGTTACTGAGTAAAAATTCTACCTCGTCTTTCATAATTTGCCTCTTTTCTGGAGAAACACGATACGGAGCTTGCTTCACAGGAGCAGCACCATCAACTAGTACAATATCATGCTCTACAACTGAAGTTGGTTTGGGAACATCAGAACATATATCATTAAACTCATGCAAAAGGGTAGTTAATTGCAATTGTTGAGATGTTTTCAAATGACCTAGCTTTGAATCCAGTGAACTTAATACATCAGAGTTTTTAGTTTAACATCCACCTTTATTGTGAAATCATTTTCTACCACTTCATTAGTTTGACTTTCTGAATTGACCACAACATTCACCACTTCGCTCGTAACATCCTGTACCCTCTCAGTATATTCTTTCAGTAGATTGATATGAACTAATCTTATTTTCTTTCTACGTCCTGGTGTAGCAATAATATAGTTTAGTTCACCCTCCTTGCGTAGCACTGAAAATGGTCCTTGATACTTGGCTTGTAAAGGATACTTATGGTCTGGTAAATATAAAAAGCACCTTATCTCCCTCTGCAAACTCCCTCACCCTAGATTTAACATCATAGTGGAGTTTATTTGATTTTGTGCATTCAAAGGTTGGTCCTAGCAAAGGCGTGTACTTGTTTTAGTCTCTCCCTCACTTTCTTGACATAGTCACACAGTTCTTCTGTGTCTTCATCTATCCAACTCTCCTGTAATAGTTTTAAAGGTCCACGTACATCTCTACCGAACAACATTTCGTTTGGTGAGTATCCAAGGCTTTCTTGTCGGGTACTCCGTATAGCATATAGAACTAGTGGCAAACCCTCATCCCAATCCAAAACGAGTCCTCAACGTTATAGTACGCCTGTAAGTAATGTTAGTAATAAGAATGTTGCCTACCAGTCCACATATGGTTTAAATATGCGAGGTGGTGCTGAAAAATATGACCTTTTTTGTAATTATTGTAAGAAGCCTGGGCACCACAAATTCAAATGTCCCAAGTTGGAAAACAGGATTCCGGGTAAAATTGAAGCTAGCTATATTGCTAATTGTGTATTCGACCCAACAGATTTGCACAGATCCTTGGCAACGAGATAGTTCCACATGTCAAGGATCCTCAAGAATTGTTTCAGCCCTTTACGTTTGGTGGTTTCGTCTCAGTCGACAAGGATAGTACGCCTGTTCCAGTTACTATTTTGCGGGATACTGGAGCGTCTCATAGTGTTGTGGTAAGGGAGTCCATTCCTTTTATTGATGAAGTTTACACTGGTGAGCACGTACTTTTGAGGGGAGTGGCTGGATCTACCACTGTACCCTTAGCAAGGCTCTATCTCAAGACTGATTTGCTTTCGCAGCCCGTTACAGTTGCCGTTCAAGATTCATTACCAGTAGATGGAGTTACTTTTCTATTGGGAAACGATGTTGCGGGTAGTCGGGTAGTACCTGATCCTATTGTGTGTTCCTCCCCATTAGATAAAGACCCTGTTGCTGAGGTTGAAAAGGAAATTCCAGGGTTGTTTCCTGCGTGTGCTGTTACACGTAGCCAGGCCCGTGAAAATATGAACAAGGATTGTGGTGGTACTGCGGGTGGTAAGCTGGAAGAGGATGAACTTGGTATATTGTTTGGTGATAGAAAAGTTTTAGAAGTAACCCAACTTGACCCATCAAATGTAGTTAATAAATATCAAAGTACTGATGTTAGTCTTGAGTCCAAGAATATGAGTGAATGTGTGGTGACTCGGGAAATGTTGATTGACGCTCAGAAGTCAGATCCTACTTTGACCTCATTATTTCATAAGACCTTAGGCATGGATGAAATGGAAGAAGAGCCTGTCTGTTATTATGTGCAGTGTGGAATGCTTATGAGGAAGTTCAGACCTCCCGATGTACCGGCAGATGAACCCTGGTACGATGTGAGACAAATTGTGGTACCCGGCTGCTATCGTCCTATGGTGTTACATTTGGCTCATGATCATATTGGAGGCCATTTAGGAGTAAAAAGACTACAGATAAAGTGACAAGATATTTCTATTGGCCTGGAATTAAGTCTGATATCTCCAAATATTGCAGATCTTGTCATATATGCCAGATTGCCGGTAAACCCAACCAAGTGATTCCGCAGCACCTTTGCACCCCATTCCTGCTGTGTCTGAACCTTTTTCTCAAGTCATCATTGACTGTGTTGGTCCTCTCCCCAAAACTAGCAAAGGTAATCAGTTTATGTTAACTCTCATGTGTCGGTCCACACGTTATCCTGAGGACCTGTCCCTCTTAGAAGCATAACTACCAGGACAATTATCCTGTGCTACTCCGAATATTTACCCAGTTCGGTCTACCCACAGTAATCCAATCTGATCAGGGCAGCAATTTTACAGCCAATATATTCAAGCAAGTTATGTCTACTCTGGGGATAAAACAACACTTGTCATCTGCATATCACCCAGAGAGTCAAGGTGCCCTAGAGCGATGGCATCAAACCCTGAAATCCATGCTCACCAAGTACTGCGTTGAGACTGAAAAGGATTGGGATGAGGGTTTGCCACTAGTTACTATATGCTATACGGAGTACCCGACAAGAAAGCCTTGGATACTCACCAAACGAAATGTTGTTCGGTAGAGATGTACGTGGACCTTTAAACTATTACAGGAAAGTTGGATAGATGAAGACACAGAAGAACTGTGTGACTATGTCAAGAAGTGAGGGAGACTAAAACAAGTACACGCCTTTGCTAGGACCAACCTTTTGAATGCACAAAATCAAATGGCAGTGACCACTCTCGGACAGGCCCCCAATTCTGTTATGCCATAATTACAAACTAACTAGGGGTCAAGGCAAACAGAAACACAAAGTGATCCAGGTTTAACAAAGTTATTTAATTTGTTATAAATAGTCACTATATAACTAGACACCATACCATAACCACCACCACTTAACCTAAGAGTGCTAACTTTAAGTTGCTACCCAGCATGAATACATAGTATACACAGTTAATACAACAGTACAGTTGTGTGAGCTCTACACAAATCCTATAAAATAACATAATATATAAAAGGTGGAACAATACTCAAGTGTTGGTTGCGGGGTTACCGCAGTTAGGAGGTCTTCACTTCACGACGTCCAAAACCAGTCTGCCTACTTCCATGGGTTCAGCGTTCACGAACCTTTCTGACACGTCAGCTACCATACGTCATCATCATGACACGTCAGCGATAATTAATCATTAACAATTATCCTTATAACTACATATCTTAGAATTACATATATAATAAACATACATTTAATAATAATAGAAAATAGACATTTTAAGGGGGAACCATAACATACCATAACAATGTTGTGAGATATATTATATTGCATGTACATGTTATTTGGCAATATGAATACAAGTTTACTATTCATTGTGTGTGCATGTTATTATCATGATTATAGTTATTGTGAAACTTATTTGATATTGGATTATTCAATAATTCGAAGTTGGTCATCAAATCATATTTGAGCTGCATTTGATGAGGTTTCTTCTGTTACAAAACATGTTAACATTTCGTTGTGCTTACTTTTCCAACGGAAACAAGACGTGTTAATATAAACATTTATCATGTCAAAATGGTTAGTAATTCATATACATATCACAATTTAAGTTGCATGATATACCATATATAATATATACATTTACACAAATTGTTGACACAAAAACAGACAAAATTGAGACCATAAATTATTATAGATATAACCAAGGACCTCTTAGAAGCTCTCTCAGAGCATGAAATTTAAAAAAATTCTCGGACCCCGAACCCCCAGCTGGGAGGTTCCCTCGCTACGCTCGGTCAGCTTTGCTGCGCTCGGATGAGTTGGTCGCCCTATTATTTTATTTCAGTTTTTTTTTCTTTTGTTGACATCCCTGAATATCACAGAGGGCGTCTATTGTCTGACTGATGGCATTGCTGATTGAGGGCTGTGAGGGTCCAAGGTCATCGCTGCTGCACAATTGCATTTTTCCAGTGGCAAGATACCGCAGTGTGATGATAACTTTCAGTTCTGGGGTGAGTGGATTGTTCCTCATAGTGTCACTCTCCAACGCTGCCCGCACAAGGTTAGTTACGATCAACATTCCCTCACGATCTAAACGATATCTTCTTATCAGCTCTGCATCACTAAGATCGGTAAATACGTCTCTTCGTTGGCGATAATTCCTTGGTTGAGGGCGTTGTTGTGGCGGTACTTCGGCCATGTTGACAGCAGGAAAGTTTATCATAGCCGCGGGGCCGTTATCATAAGTCGCGCTAGAACTCGGTGAACCCACTCTTAGCCTCCCGCGCGGTTTGTGTTAGTCCCCCCACAATTTATGATATCCGCCAGCCAGTTGTGACTAAAATGGGCCATTTTTTCCAGCTATGAGAAACGTTCTTAACTATGATCTCTTTGGTAATACCGGCCCTGGACTGCGCACTCAATATCGGTCTGTTGCAATCGGCCTGTTGTTGGCCCTGAAGTCGGAGGGCCGCTCGGATTCATATATATATACGGATCATATAGACTGGTTTATCAGTATATATGATATACTGTAATCTTCGTAAATGTTTGTTCTATAATATTATCAAATAAAAAACAGTAAAACACGCGAAAGAAATGCCATTACGAGACTGAGAAATATGCATGAACTTCAACTCTTCGCCATTTAAAACTTTGCGAGTCAACTTTTATCATGAAGGGTATCAATAGAAGCGCAATTGTATTACCTTTCCATTGATGTATTTCGTTTTCTGATAAATGAATTACCACCATGCATAAATTAGCGTTAACTAAATAAATAAAATCATCAATCGGGTAGTTTCCCGATTGATGAGGTTATTTATTTAATTAACGCTAATTTATACATGGTGCTATTCATTTATCAGAAAACGAAATATATAAGTAATAAATAACATCATCAATCGGGAAAATTACCCAATTGATGATTTTATTTATTTATTTAACGCTAATTTATGCATGGTTCTAATTTATTTATCAGAAAACGAAGTATATCAATGGAAAGCTAATAACATTGCGATTCTATTGATACCCTTCATGATAAAAGATGACTCGCAAAGTTGTAAATGGTGAAAAGTTGAAGTTGAAGTTCACGCATATTTTTCAGAGTCTCGTAATGGCATTTCTTTAGCGTGTTTACTGTTTTTTATTTGATGTATAACATATATACTGATAAACCAGTCTATATGATAGTCCATAGACCACTATATCTCATTGTCGGCGGGCCTGCAGGCCGCTATGCAGCCTGGCAATTTCAAAACATTGTCGCGTGAACAGTCCAGGGCAGGGATGCTCGAAAATCCCTCGTAAGGGACAACTTATGAGTGTATGGCTACAATAACCTTACGAGGGTGGGCTGGGGGAGATGCTCGTACCGAGCAGTCACTCCCGTACGGTTATCGGTGGCCTCTGGGTGGGGAATATTAGGGATATTCTAGGGAAATGTTGTGGGGAAATTCTGCTGACCAATCACAGAGCAGCGCCTCGCATGACGCGGCCTTATCTAGCCAATCATCATGCTCTCAGCTGTCAGAGAGCCCGATAAATAATTTAAAGACAATTCAAATGCCGCTGTTGAGCTAAAATCGGCCCCTTTCGGAAATCGTCCCGCGGACGCTTATTTAACCTAAATAACTCTACAAAACTTAACACAAACCTATCATAACCTTACCTAACCTAAACCAGACCTAAACATAACTTAACCTAAACCTAAAAACTATGTTTGCCGGTGTTCAGCTAAGATCGGCTGATTTCCGAAATAGGGCCGATTTTAGCTCAATATCGCCAGAATGTTACGATAATAATTGCCGCCATTTTAGCCTTTCAGCATAATATTCTCCCGCTGAATACTATAGAGACGTACCCAGGGTATATCTTGATGCGCTGATCATAGGTTCGAGTCCTGCGGGCCCGAAATTAGCATCTTTAGACCACTGCTGGCCCGCGCCGTACGTATGCCGTATCCGTGGCCGTGGCGGTCTCTGGCTATAGTGGATAATACACAATAAACAAAAAATTAGTGATACAACTTTTAATTTTATTGTTTGTTGTTGTCTCGTGCTTCAAATTTCACTCCCTTAGGGATTTAAAGGGGTGGTGCCGAGCACCCTTAGCCTCGCGGTCCCGTAGCAAGTGAGAAAACGGTTTGAGCATCTCCAGTAGAGGCGCTACGAGGTAAAAGTCCCCTTAGGATAATACTTAGGGGCCCGTAACTCTTTCGAGCATCTCCCCCCAGAGATCATAGTGGCTATGTGGACAAGACACTATAGATTCGACATTTTGGATTATATAGCAATCTGAACAATCATGTCGGGCTGCAATTGACGATAAAAAAAGTTAAAACTTTTTGTAGGGGAGTAGATTATTTTTGAAGCCATAACGTGCAGCGCGGATGGCGGAAGGTTCGGCTGTGAAGGCAAGTAGTGCCCAGTAGGCTGCTTTGGGGGCCGGGGCCCTTTGAAGAGAAGACACGCGTGTGTGAGGTTTCCCGCATTGTCCTAACTAAGATCGGTAATAATGAGCTCCAAGCTCGCACTGGGGAGGGGTGAACTGGCGATCGCGAGACAGAGTGGACAAGACCATGGGTGAATAACACACACGCAATATAAAGTTTACGGTGCAAGAGTCTGGCTGCTAATGTGTTTAAAAAGTTACACATTTAAAAAAAAAATCATTTTACCAAACTTTGTAGTAACTATTATAATTTAAAATTAACAAGTAAACTTTTTCCCCCATAAGACCACGTCAGACCTTACGCTCTTTCTTTTCTTTTTTTAGGGATGATAAATCTGTAAGGAACTCATCACTAATTTATTGGAAAAGTAGAGTGCCGGAAGCCCGGGCAGGAGAAGAGCCAGGGAGGGTGTCCTTGGGGGCCTACGCGATGCTTCCTACTGCAGAAAGGGAAAAATATACAAAGGAATATATGTTACAGACTTATTGGTCCTTATATGGTCTGGCAATGAGCGGTGCCACGTTTTTACGTTCTTTTTCTTCTGCCATTGGCCAGTCCCCTACTTAGTAAGAAATAAGATTAAATTAAAATGAAATTTGTTGCAGGGGGAAATCACAAACTTGCAATATATACAAAATTGCAATTGTAAAAGCAAGAGGGTAATAGCGAAGGCCTATATGTCTGCTGTAAAGGTAGTAAATTAATTTGAAACAAAAATGCTAAATCTATAAAGTAATCATATCGAATCTTATAACGAGCAAAGTCTTGGATGTAACACGAGGATGGTCGTTAAGGTATTTATCTATATAGTAGGTACTTAAAGAGGTTGAATAACATGCGCGGATGTTGTTCCATATGTCTGTAGCGCGAGATGGGTGTGTACAGTACAGTGTACACACTCCGACTGCCATGTAACTCATGTTACATGTAACTCGTACCTTTTAGGCTACGGCCACACTGAACCGGGGTTGTGAACTTTTGTAGCTCACATTATCGTACGGAGCCACCAAAATTATCGTATTTTCAGATAGATTATCGTACAACCTTAGGGAAAAATAATATAGTCAGTAAATGACTTTATACTTTAAATTTAATTCAGCGTTCCACGTTGTAAAACTATTTCCACTTTTCACCAAAATAAATAAATATCAAATCTTGACACATTTCACAAATCAATAAATAAGACAAAATAAAATAAATAATATAACGCATCATGACCCCCAAAAATATACTCTAGAACTCTACCGTAGCTATCATCCTCAAAGAAAAGAGTAAATTTCCGTTCCTCACTATTTGTTAACCCTGACAACTGGCGCTTACATAGTGGTCAGTGTCATCGACATATCATATCATCTGTAGGGATGAAAGTAACACAATCTCCTTTTTCCCTTACACACTGCGCTGCTGGAAGAAAACCAAGTATGGTTCCCGTCAGAAGTCTGTTACTACCTTTGCTTTGGTAAGGTTATCCTGATTTAAAGTTTTTAAAGTTCAGTGAAGTCTTAGCTCACAAAAGCCCCCATTAAAATACTAAACTCTAAAACAATAAAATTTATATAGGCTGCGTTACAACATGAATATTTTCCTACCACTGCCTTACGTCCCTTACTTGATTTTTGCCCATGTTGTTCTGGATAAAATTAATAATACTGTCTCGTCTTTTGTACATCGTTTATTTATCCTACTATCAAAATTATATGAGTAGCAACTATACTTCAGTCTTCACTTACACTTCACAATGCTTTAACACTATTTTTTGGCTGTTCATTAGTAGCAACCAACTCCTTATAGGCGTGTCCTTACAAATTCATCTTCCATCATTGGTAGGCTTTTAACATAAATTTTCACACAATAAGCGGAGTCTTAGTTAGGCCTGTCCTCATATTCTGCAATATGTCACGCTTTCACGCGGGTAAGTCAGAGTGAGTCATGGTCATCTTACTCTCTGTCCTAGTAATCTGTATATTTTGATAATCTGTGTTTCTGACCGTACCACACTCTAATGAATCGGAGATAACAAAAACCTGTTTATCGTCTCCGTGATTAACTCTCCTTCCTTTTTCTCCTCACCCAATCGTCGTTGTCTTCCTCCCGTGTGGGGTGGCGTTCATGATGTTGCATGGGTACCACATAGCCCCCTCTTAAGAGCGCCTCCCTCGATAAGCGGCGTCCAGTGAAGGCAGGCATCCGGGTGGGAAAAGGGGCCCCCGTCTGATAATTGTCGCAGGGTATGGGGGGGGGGGGGGAAGCTGGGGATGACCTCTGCCGGCAAACCGGGAACCATGGAAGCGAAACGTGCTGTAAACTCCTCCGAACAGCACGACGATTCTAAGTGGCAACAAGATCCATATCCAGTCAGACCAGCCCGGGTTAAATAGAGGTGTTGGTTGGGGGCGCGCCACATTTCCTACAAATTTAGCAGATTTTAGAGTAGGACATATTTCCTACGAGATACAGCATATCTCCTACACACAGTAGGTGTAGGAGTTATGCTTGACACTTGTTGGATGTGTAGGAGCTGTGACAGTATGTAAATATGTGCATCTGTACAGCACATTAATTAAAATGGCACTTTTTATTTTTCACAAAAACATACGTAACATGAAAGATTAAAACATTAAAATGGCACTTTTTATTTCTCACTAAAACAAAATCTAAAGTAAAATTTTTGCGTTCTAATGCGGCAAGCAACGCTCCAAGTCGAGGATACCAATGTATTATCATTGGTTCAAGTCCAAGTCATCCAAAAAGGACCAAAAGTCAAACTCAAAACTCTCCCCACACGCCGAAGTTGACATCGACTGATTTTCTGTGTGTGCAATGATAGTTTTTTGTATGTTTTAAATTTAATAATGAAATTTCATTTGTCGGTCAATTCTCGTATTTTCTGTACGATTCTCAATTATGCATCGTACATCGTAGGGATATCAAATGATCGAACAAATACGATAATTATATAATTATCGTCAGTTCACATCACTGGACTGGTGTGTACTGACTAGTGATTTCACTGACCTGGGGGGAAGCCAGCAAGGGAGGTAGTATCGCCAGCAACGACCTGCTCTCCCACTACCTAGATCTAACTTGGGCCTTCTACGGAAGCTACAAAGCCTCCCTCGGTAGGGAGTAAACGCGTAGGAAGGCGCTGGGCTGGCTAAGGCGAGTAATGACGTCATCAAGCTCATCATCAGTCACCAGCCAATGACAAACTGTTTTTAAAACTTCTCGACCAATCACAAGTCAGCGAGACATATTTCCGGGCAAGAATGGCATGCCAGACTGCCTCTCCCCCGCCTCTGTCACCGTCATCTAAAACTAATTCTCGTTTTTTTTGGGAAAGCTTGCGTTTTTAACCGTAAAGCGCGGCTATGCCCATTTGGTCACTCACTAAGAAAACGCGAGTATGCCCAAATTCAAAAAATTGGGCTAATTTTTCGGCCGGTGAAATCTGGGAACTCTACTTTACCTGAGAATGACCCAGGGGTCACACATAGGCTCAGTGACCCAGTGACCCAGCATGGAAGGTGAAGGTGCTGACAGGTTTTCTCTCCATCACGGGCAGAGAGATTAGAGAGGAAGACCCTTGCGGCCTGTTTTCTGTGAACGAGCTGTACCCTGGATTCCATAAACCTCAACGCTCTTCATCTTGCAAGTACAATCATAGAATAACCACAAACTTTAGCAAAAAAAAAAATTTTTTTGCGGTTGCACAAATATATGGCGAATACATTGATACACATTCAATTTGTTTAGCGACTATAAGAATTCGGGCAAAAGTCCCGCGTACACAGAGATATGTCACACAGGTATCCGCAGTTTACGGGTTAAGGAGTTTTAATGTATCATATAGTAAGATATATAAGTAAGGAGCCTGTGTTGCTAGTGTTTTGTGGTAGAAGGTGTGTATGTGGGTTAAAAATAGTGAATATTTGTGTTATGGGGAGGCCCCGCGGCAAGAATGTTCTCCGTTACTCCCCGCCATTTCGCCTCATCATAACATCTTTAAATCACCCTTATTTATGGTGACACACGGTGCTACATTGATTTAGATAATGACACGTGTATATAACATCTCACCATAATCCTAAGTTGTATAATAATGAGTAATAAGACGTTTAATCCTGCCCAAACCTACCGTGGGGGAGGAGGTTTCTCTCAAAACTCTCAAAAGTTTTAGTCAAAACCCGCCGTCATCCGCCTCACCTGTGCCTTCCTGAAGAAGACAGTAAGCTCCTACGCCTGTGATAGCACCATAGGATATCACCAGGGATCAAGCATTACTCAAGTGGTTCTCGCACCCCTACTAAATATTACCAAAGACATCTCCCTTGGTGTTGATATATCCACTTCACGGGCCTTTATGCTGCTGCTGCTGCTGCCGAAGGCCGCGCTGCCAGACGTGGATTGAGACCCTTGCTTGTATTTCATCTCTACTTATATATATGAATAATATCCATCCAAATACAATCATATGTCTACATTCACCTAGAAAAATTATATTTCAAGCATACCGGATCGAGATCAAGATCCAAGATCGAGGTCGAGGTCGAGATCGGAACCGAGATGAACCGAGATCGAGGTCGAGAGTGCCACACAGGACTAATATGAAATTCCATCCCTATATGTGGACGCAAAGAAGCAAATAGTTGTACCCGTGTACATGAATAAAAACAGTGATTGCATTTATATCGGCCAAAAGAAAAGAACACAAAGTTATTGTGCCTATATAAGTGGAAAGAAGAAGGGGGTCATAAAAATTTCAAACAGCGGCCTCCACCAAAGTTAACAAACACGAAAGACATACCCTGCACTGAAAGCCAACGAAACTGAAAAACAGGAAGAGTAAAAAGAAAAAGAGAGAGGGCACCAACCAATATGGGAGAGAATGCAGCCAACAACGCAGTCATACACCCCCGCACTGTATGCTATCGACACTGCAAATCAGGTATGAAGTGTGGACATTGCCATAAAGTGGACCCACTTATCTGCACACAAATACCAGACTTACATGTAGCCCTCACAAAAGGCCTCACATACTCGAGGGAAAAATGTATACCTGACACTTGGAAAAACAAAAACCCTCANAACTCTCAGGAATCTTGTTATGTTTTAAAAAGTTCAGCTTTGTCCGTGGAAGGAAACGTAGCAAGTTTTAAACGATGAAATATTCCTTATATTCTTTTCATTTTGAATATCCATAATTAATCAAGATTAGGAATATATCATGAATTTCCTACGAAGGTCGGCGCGAAGACACGGGGATAGCCGTGTCTTCAACCTTGACCGCCAACTGCGTCCCTGCTCTTCGTTCCAAAATTACAGGGTATTTTATCCCTCTTATGGTAAGCGAAGGTCTGCCGCTCGTCGTTCTACCGCCTACCGTCATGACTCTCGGTACGGGCCTCTGTGCCTTCCCTTTCAACGCACTTTGCAAAAGGATTGGCCAATATTTCTTTGGCCAAGACATGCCATTAGCTACCTTTTCAAATGATCGGAAATATACTTCCAGATCGTCCTCTGAGAACAAGGGGACCATTCGCAGATAGCGAGTAACATCAACCTTTCTACCGCGTCACAAGCGGCGGCCCCTGATAAGCTCTGCTGCGCTGGGCGCCCAGACGCCTCTACTTTAGCCTGTTCAAGCTCAACCTTGGCTATCTCTAATTGAAGCTGCAACTCAATTACACGTGGCTCAGGTGAAGCGGGACGACTTCCCTCACCGTCAGGGTACAAGTTGGGCATGATTCCTACTTCACAATATACTCCTAAATACTGCCCAATAAGCCTCAGCTCATGCACACTGCGAGCTTCTAGCTCTCGCGCTCCGGGCTTACGTGCATTATTACACTCAGAAACAAAAGTAAAGGGAGGGTAAGATCTGGCAACGCCTTTACACGAGGTATCCTGGCAAGGTCGCCAATTAATATGTCACGGCCGGTGACACAAGGTCGCCACCCCAGGCCATGCCCCAGGGACACGTGGGTCTAATTAAGTTAATTCAGGATATTTAAAACAAGATCAACATATGAAATCCTTATATAATTAACACGCTTAACTCCAATTCCTTGGTACAACAACAGATAAACACTTGAATGCACGGTCACAGAAGACTCGCAGATAGGGATACCACGCGCAACGCTACCAAAATCTCACTCACTCACTTTCCGTCTCTCTTTAACTTCCAGCCTCAACACACAAAAACACCTTAAGAGCACTTCTACTGAGCGTCTATATCATAACAACAAGAGAACTCCACTCAGTCTCTATACATAACACAACGCTTCTACTGAACGTTATCCTCCCAATCACAAAAGAGCGCTTCTACTGAGCCTCATCACCTACTTCCCTACTACTCTCACTTTCCGTAAATACAGCCCACCCGACATCGGTGAACTAATAATGATTAAAACACTTCACAAGATACTCACAATACCCTCATATCAAGGGTTAGAAAGGAGGACTCACACAGCCTCCTACGTGGTACCCACGCCGTCACAGTGGCTCCTCACACAACATTATACGAGTGGAATGATTGGAGTGGGGGCGAAGCAAGGTCACGACCTGTTTTATATGGGTGACCTATCTGGCGGCGGGTGGCAACCCTCTCGTCACCCATACTTCCTCCAAAGGTGCGGGGCTTCACTCTGCCCCGGCCATCTTGACCATCACAACACATACGCGGGAAATATGAATTTCGTCACAATACACACATGGGGGATATGTAGTAGCAGTACCCGTTTATGGATTGGTTACGATGCCGACAAATATAACTCGTCACAGGCAGCCTCTGTCTCTGACTTCTTACTCTCTTGTCTTCTACTGGAATAGTGACACTATTTCTTACGGCGTCAGTCTTCCGAACCCATCCAGTTGGAAAGACCATGTCCCCGAGAACGACTGTCCCTTGCATGTACTAAGACCAAAGTTGAACCAGAATGTGAACATGGTGAAGGTAAATCATTACGAAAAAATAAAAAAAATAAAAAAAAATAAAAGGATTTATCATTTTGTCATGCTTAATCATCATGTTGTTCTAAAATTGATCCAGGGGTCTGTATTCCTTTAGTATTTTTTTATAGGGACTTGCAAGCGGGGTTTTTTTTCGCCAGTGGTCTAGTCTCTAGTTCAGTGGTTTAATTAACCTTTTTTAGTGCTCGTACCCTTTGAGATCTCATAATTTGTCTCGTACCCCCAATCAGAAAAACGTATAATTAGAGTAACGAACCTTTTATTTCACTAACTACAATACTACATAGTACACAATGTTACATTTCAGTGACTTTTGTTGTTGCATTTCAATTATGATGATTGAAAACGAGGTTCCCGAAGTGCCACACGCATGTCGTCACTTGCATCCAGACGGTTCCTAACCTTTGTTTTGAGGTGTAGTTGTGTTGAAAAACGCATAAGAACGTGGCTGCAAATGGCACAATGACCTCCAGAGGTCTTTCTGCTAACTGTGGGAATGTTTTGAGTTCTGCACACCAAAACATATCTAGCTGCATTGATTTAAACTGCATTTAGATACTGTTGTTGGCCTGCCGCTCAACAAGATCATCTTTCAACATATTACTGTTATTCATGGAAACCAGGTTGAACATTATATTGATCCCGTATCCATCTCTGTGCCACAGAAACCTCACCATGGTGAAAGTATCCCTGCAAGGAGTGAATCAGCCCTTGCAAATGCTCTTTCACTTCAGTATCGATGGACACTTCCTCTGCAAAAGCAGCCTCATCAAATGAAGGATAGGATAGTTAACATTTCCTTCTTCAATGCGCCACATCCAAATTGGAAGTTTCTGGGTAAAGGCAAATAACTTCTCTGACAGTTATCATGTTCAGCATTCTTCCTTGGATGGATATGTTCAACTCGTTCAAGTGCGTGAATACATCTGTCAGGTATGCTAAGAACAAAATGAACTCCCTGTTTTCAAAGTGGTCAGCAATGTCACTGCCTTGATTTATAAGAAACCTCTTGATTTCTTCGTGTAGTTCGAAGACACGTGTAAGTAGTACGCGAGAGCCACCTCACTTCCGTGTGGAAAACAGGAACACTATGTTCAGCTTCAATTTCTTCACAAAATGATGCAAAGAGACAAGACAAGACAGACAAAATTATTATAAATATATAATTCCAGCCTCCTTATAAATATGATATTGAATTATTGGTCAGCATGTCTCGTACCCCCAGGTGTAAGGTTTCGTACCCCCTGGTGGTACAGGTACCCCAGGTTAAGAACCACTGCTCTAGTTCAAGACTCGCCAGGAGCTACTTTTTTGTCCGTCGTCGAGTAACCGAAGACACCCACATGCTGCCCATCAACTTCCCCTCCGACTGCAAGTGCGGCAGAGGGCACCAGGGGGAAGCATAAGCCTCAATTAATTACATGTGTCACTCAACAAATCCAGCCTGCGACACCACGAGCGAGGGGCAGCCATCTCAGACTTCTAGAAATAACATATAAGGCCAACCAACTGAGGCCTCAAGGAAGATAAAAGCCTAAAGGCGCAACAGGTGTGAAATATTAAGAAAAATAATACTAAGTAAATAAATATAGGGTAGAGTCAAAAGCTTTTCCATCTAATCAAGTTCCCTCTAACTGACTTTCAGGAGAGCTCGCACGCGTACGTCTAACCTCTGAGACGGAAACTGAGAGACTGAAGCGCGAAGCGCCATTGTTCGCTAAAAATAAAAAATAAAAAAAGTTAGCCTTGGAATGTTGTACGAGGCTGCGGAAAATAAAGGGAAGCAATGATTCCATAATATCTCAAGAACCGTATTAGCTACGAGAAAACGTTATGGAGTGTAAAAAAATCCAGATTTCAACAGGCTGCCCTGGGGTATAAGCAAATTTAAATTCCATTGATAAATGACCAAATAAAGTTTGTTTTTAGGGCATATTACCCGAAAAGAAATATTCCAGAAATCAAGGGAAAATTGCATACATGCGTAAAACTCTTGCGAATAAGAAATGTACATTTTTCAAAGTGGAATACGATTCCTGCAGACAAGGTCTCCATCAAGACATAACAATATGTTAGACGGATAAAAGATAGATGTATGGTGCATCAATAAGCTGCTGGTCCATTGAACGGCACAAGGGTGCGCAAAATATAAAACTATTATATCTAAAAATCTGTATAAGCAAAAAAGAAACGGATAGATGCTTAGGGTAGATCTCGTTGAGCTTAACAAAAAGTATTCATGCCATTTTTGGTCTAGGGTCAATAGTTTCATAGTAAAAAATTGGGTAACGCAATAAAGGTAGTTTTTCTGACATTTTTAAGCTGCCACAAATTTGGTAGAGTTTTATTGTCATACAGACGTAAAAATGATCTCAATATCAATTGTACATCTTGCGAAGAACAATAATAATTGTTATATATATTTTTTTCACAGAACCCTGCCAGTCAAAGAACAGTTTTGAAGTTTTTTTGATGGTAAAGAACGCATTTCCCGTATAGATACGGGAAAAGTCAAAGAAGCAAAGTTGTAGTGCTCCTAAAATCCTGCCTAATACGCGTTCCAAATCCGCTCTTTTATCTAGTATTTAGACCGCCAAATGCCTAAAACTGTTTTGTGCACGGCAACTGTGTGCAATGTGCACACCGTAACCCACAATTTTACACACTTTATAACGTAAAATGTATTACATACACACACGGGGGATATGTAGTAGCAGTACCCGATGGATGGATTGGTTACGAGGCCGACAAATATAACTCGTCACAGGCAGCCTCTGTCTCTGACTTCTTACTCTCTGTCTTCTACTGGAATAGTGACACTATAGGGGCCTACTCGCGAGGTTTTTACATCAAGAATTTTGATTAAACATGGTCCATCTTGAATTTATTCTGTCCTCGCGCTCGCTTTGGAGCATGTTTTCGGACTTGACATGGTCCATATTCAAGGTTGCTCCAGAGGTGTTTTCAATATTCAAGTGCCTCTTGAATAAAATGTCGTCTTCCTCCGTATCGTACTTCTCTCCCACTACGGACATGAACTCCTTCGAAATGTAAGTACCGTGTAAGATTAGGACATTAAATAAATAGAAGGAAGTGTGTTAGGTGTGGCAGAATAAGCACATAATTGTAAATACCCGGGTTTACAATAGAAGCTGAAATATCGATACGCTATTAATCCGTGGCTTGGAAGTCCTCATGAGTTTTTATTTGTTCCATATGTGACGTGATATGGAAGATTAGAGGCTTAAATAAGTTGAATTGGGTTGTCATTGATGAAGCACACATTGGAAATACTTGCCTGAACATCAAAGACACGAAATATGTGCTCATTTTCATCCCGTATTTTGGGAGATTCTCCGGCGGCAATTAATTTGTCTAAGTGATTACTTTTTATGGCTGATGACTTATTACCATCGGCGACAAGTCCATAAACCGTGAACATCATTACTAACTATTACAAAACACCAAATAAATAAGTTGGGCTCATATCGTGACAATGCCGTATCTATAGCCACTGCTGTATCTCTCTATCTACTGCCGTACCTCTAACTGGTCGTGACTGGCCCTATCTATAGCTGCTTGCTATATTCTTTAGCACTCATTTATAACGTTTTTGTGCTTTTTCTGACGGACAAACAGTGTTTTTAATGGAAACGGTACCATAAAATTCAGTGATGATTTTTTTTATATATTTTTTATGGATTTGTGCTAAGTCAAATTATCTCTATTGGAAAAAATAACCTATTGTAGGCCAGGAAAATATAGTCGGTGTCTCGGAAAACGACCGCGAAGTCCTCGTCCATTATAACCTTATAATTTTATGTTGTATTCCTCCGCCATTCACATCCCGCGTATACAATTAGCTGTAAGTCGAGGAAAACCTTTAATAAGTCTAAAGGTACTCAAATCTCAAGTTACCGTACATTTGTAACATTGAACTATTAACAAATTTTACAAAGAACTTTGTTTTGAAATACCGTGGAATGTTCATGGAACTGTCGCTGATAGGAATTCATGGCAAACCACCAACTTATAAATCTCGACGAAGCAAAAAATGTTCCCACATTATTTTTTCTTTCTCTTATTTTTTTAAGAATCTACCACTGCCGGAGACCGGGCTGCAGCATGCACTATGACACACCGCAGAGTGCGGATGATTGTCTCCATGGCAATATTATTCAAGGTACATTAACTTAACTTTACAGAATTATGTATTACAAACAATGGATTGAGGTGATTTTGAATAATAATTTAGGATAATGATTGGTTTTAGGGAACTCTTTATTGCGGAATATGAGACCCGTTTTGTTAGTCTAATTTTTTGCTTTTTATTACGAAAATATTTTTTCCCTTCAATCAGTCAGCACATTCTTTTCCTCAATAGGGCAGTAACAAAGGGTTAGTAGTAGTAGGCAGGACAAACCTAGCCTAGCCTAACCTGAGTAATGCATGACAAATTTATTTTGCTAAACATTGGATAAATTAGTTAACTTTTTGCTCGGCCCATGAATTATGTTTATTTATTATCGCTTTTATGAGACATAACACATGTTAATGCTTCTCGCAGATCAATCACTTCATGGGGGCACTGCCGCGTCACCTCATGGGGGCGAAGAATCTTCCCCTCATGAAGAATCTGCTTCAGATTCTTCATTTCATGGGGGGAGCCGAGACTTCGGCATGTGGAGCATCCCCAGAACGGCGGAGCTGGTTGCACGGGTTGGGGAAAATTACCCACGCCTGACCGGCAGGGTAGAAAGGTCCAAGGTGGTGTGGACGAACATCGCCTTGAGAATGCAGGAAATGGTATGTATTGTGAGATTAAGATAATAATGATGGATATAGTATTCCTTTGATGGTTGTTTTATAATATTATATTGTACAAGTGTGTTTGATAGATTCAGGTTCTTAAAAGCTTATAAAAAATCAAATGACAATATTATTTGCCATCTCATAATTTTACATTTTTTCTTCTCTCTCTCTCTCTCTCTCCCCTTCCCTCTCTCTCTCCTCTCTCTCTCTCTCTCCTCTCTCTCTCTCTCTCTCTCTCCTCCTCTCTCTCCCCCCTCTCTCTCTCCTCTCTCTCTCTCTCTCTCTCTCTCCTCTTTCCTCTTCCTCTCTCTCTCTCTTTTCTCTCTTCTCTCTTCTCTCTCTCTCTCTCTCCCCTTTTCTCTCTCTCTCTCTCTCTCTCTCTCTCTCTCTCTCTCTCTCTCTCTCTCTCCTCTCTTCTCTCTCTCTCTCTTTTCTCTCTCTTCTTCTCCTCTCTCTCTCTCTCTCTCTCTCTCTCCTCTCCTCTCTCTCTCTCTCTCTCCTAAACTCATGGGTGATGTTCTCAATGCAGATGAAGGCAGCAACAACTATTGGATCGAAGAAAGACTTTGTTGCCCTACGACTTTTCGAGCATCTCATGGTTCATGTATGTACCAGATGCAGTGATACCTTTGCTTGCACTGCTCCACAGCTATGCTGTTGTCGTTATAGGTTTGGTAGGACCTGTGTCGTATTGATATAGAGCTTACATGTCATGTATTTATCTATCATGATGCATAAATCGGTTACCAGGGCGCAATGGCAATTTAGGTATCTTTATCAATCAGACACAAAGGTCCTACCTACCTATAACGTCAACAATGCCTCTACATGTGAATGTATATTGTTCTGCACATTTCCTCCCAGGAATCCCTTAGGAGCTTTGTTTCTGTGGTTGCTGGGATCATTGCTAAGCATGTCAGACACAAAGGTCCTACCTACCTATAACGTCAACAATGCATCTACATGTGAATGTATATTATATAATGTATATTATGTATATAATAATGCAAAAAAATTTCCTTTGTGACTCTACCCTTCTAAGGAAATGCCACCTATTCACTGACAGAGAGATGGTTCTACAAACTTCTCAGTTAGTGAATGTAATCCTATACTAACATGTAATGATGATTTTAATGCATTTTTCTGAATTTAGTTACATTACAGATACCAGAAAAGTTTACAAGCATTACCTCGCCTTACCTGTATTATGAATTTGGGACTGGCATGCATTTTGATAATATGAGGGGTCACTAACATAGATGTTAGGTTTTTTTTTTTTTTTTTTACTCTTATTGGTATTTTGTCTTCGATGACCCTTATTTTTCTCCCATTATTACTCTCTGATTGGTATTTAGTCTTGGATGACCCTTATTTTTCTCCCATTATTACTCTCTGATTGGTATTTTGTCTTGGATGAACCTTATTTTTCTCCCATTATTACTCTCTGATTGGTACTTAGTCTTGGATGAACCTTATTTTTCTCCCATTATTCATTAAGGGTCAGGAACATAAATGTTCCTGACCCTTCTGGGAATACTAATTTGTCGGGATTACAAAAGATATGTGTCCTCAATATGTACTATTTTCTTGATGAATAGTTTAACCTTTACCTAAATTGATGCAGCCATTTGTTTGCATTTCATGCTACCTGCATTCCAGCATGTCTATAAGTAGAGCATTTTGGGAATCATGATGTTGCAAGTTGAAAAGAAAAATGTAAATCTACTGTTAATCAACCTTCCTTCATGTGACATTTTTTCACATATTTATCAGTTGTGATACCATAATAATGGTTTATGCCATTGGTACCATATATACAAACAGCATACGTGATTTAGTATTGACAATTAGCAAACTATGATAAACTGTATATACTATACTACTAAAACAACAATACTAAGCATTCATTACCTCAACAGATGCCCGGGGTCACCTTTCTCCAAGTGAAAGGGAAATGGACAAACCTAAAAATGAAATACATGAAGCACAAAGACAACAGCAGGAAGACGGGGGCTTCATATGCCAAACCCCTACCTTTTTTTTTAGAAATGAATGCCATCCTTGGGGATCGCCCTTCGGCTTCCCCAGTTAACCGTAGGTGCATCGGTGCCATCAGGATGGCAGCGATGGCACCACAAAACCCAGGACCCTCCACGCCCCAGGAACACCAGACACGATTCAACGCCCCACAGCCAGGACCATCCAGGGCGAGTACATCAGAAGAACCGGAGGCAACGGCGCAACGGTGCTCCCGCTCGGCCTCTCCCATGCCGGCGGGTCAGGATGTGCCCGTTGTGAACATTGCCGCTGGAAGGCGGCGGCTACGGGGTACTCGCCGACTTGCCCCAACAAGCCATTCGAGGAGAATGGAGGAGGCGGCAGTTCAGCAGTTGGCAGAACAGAAGCGGCACAACACTGCCATCGAGCTGCACAACGAGATGAAAAGGCTACTCCTCCGGCTAGTGTTGGCACAGGAGGGCAACACAGCCTAAATATCAATCGTTGGTGGCATACCACGCGTGGCGTGACGTCAAAGACCCTCTACATTTAATGTAGAGGGTCTTTGACGTTGCGCCACGCGGGGTATGCCACCAACGATGCCACCACTGAAGCGTAAAAGGTATACGTACACCCAGTTCCAGTTCTGTTGTAGACTACAAGATACCTCACTCAGATGGCCCCTGTTGGACGTCCTGTGGGCGCGTGCGATGAGACCGCGCCGTGCGGCCAGGAGTTAACCATTAGCTGGCATAACTGACTTGAATTTAATTTTCTCTCATACTTGTTTTATATTCAGCCAAGACATCAAATACACATAGATAAATATAAAATAATACAAGGACACATTCATAAAAATAAACATACAGCACAGCCCCGACAAAAAACACTGGTTCACTCCAGAACGTTAGTTGCCCTTATTTTTTTTCGAAAATTGAATTCTTATCGTGACGGCAGTTTTCTGGTTTGTATCCAATCAAAAACCACGTGTAAATTAATTTTTGAAATAAAATTAATATTTAGAGGTCGCTCACAGAGGTCAAAGTTTGGAAATTTTGGAAAAAAAATGTGGTATTTTACAATTTACAGATGTGTATTAATTGGAAATAGGAGCATATTTTGGCTCGATTATTACCAATTCCTGCTAGTAACATAGTTGCTTTTACATATTTTTGGTTCTAGGTCCCCTCGTTACGAGATTAGCCCCTCAATGAGGGGCCCCCCCGCGGTGGGGTACACCTTGTCGTGGTGGCGGCTTGAAGCGTGGTCGACGGTGCCACCTACTCTGCGGGCCTGCCCTGCCATTGTTTGGGTTCGGTGGCCGTCGGCCTCGTGGACCAAGGCGCTCCCCCTTCGTCACTGGAAGTGGAGCCTTCGCGGTGATGTCGACCCTTTATGCTTCCTCCCCCTTTCTCCTCCTCTTAGGGCGATTCTGGCCCGGTGAGAACCCTTCTCTTCCGTCTCACGCTTCTTCTTCCTTTTATAACTTCCGCTCACGCTCCCCACGTGTTTGCCGTGCGTGGCATCCTGTATATTCCCCACACGACACGCCCTGTATCTGGAAGTTGAGTCCACCGCGGGCGGGTTGTAGTTCCCTCGGTGGGCAACACGCTTCTTTGGTAGGGTGGTTGGGGTAAGACGGGAGGTCCAGTTGGCCCCGCTGGATTCAATCGGCTGGTCATGCGTTGGCTAGGGCCAAGCGGAGGTTTGCCTGGTGGGCACCGGCTCGGGGGTCCCGCGGGTGCCACCACACACTAGGCAACCGAAGCGTATACTCCCTGCACCCCCTGGAGCTGTTGGGTTGAGGTCCTTCCCCAACAGACAGCTTCCCCTGCGTTGGGCTCCGTGGTGGGCGGGGCGTGGGGAAGTGAAGTAATTTTGTTATGAGTCAATCAATTAATTTTACCCGGCCTGCCTCTCTCCCTGACGTCCGCTTGTCCTCGCTTCTCCCATTGAATCCTCTCACATTGCCACTCTGCTCTGGCGCTTTCCAGGCCCGACGTGGCACGAGTCGGGCAGCCGGCCCCTTTCCTCCCAGCTCTCCCCGGTCTGGCGGTCCCCGCATCAAGGGACGCAGCAGGGATTGAGATGACAGCTGGCCCTCGTGGCACTTCTACGTTTGGACACACCTTGCTTCTGTCCAACGTGTCCCAGGCCCTTGTCTACAGAGCATTACATGGATATTTTCCAAGGCTTATGTGTGGTTCCCCGCATTCCGTCTTATTTAATGATGACAATTGGACAATCAAATAGGTGCTACATAAATTTGCTGCGGCAGATGATGCTTCCTCTCTTATGAGGAAGCACAAAAGATGGAATTGGAGCGAGACATTACAGAGCGAACTGACCCCGTTCGCTCTGTAAATGTTGAGACGGCCTATGACTTACATCCCACACTTTTGAGAAAACTAATACAATCTACTCCACCTGTCGCGCCATAGCCCTACCCCCTACTTGTACGTGGCGTATTATAATAAAGTGGTGGCAACTTTTTCCTTGCGGCTCGTACTTGAAATAAAGAAATTGGAATGATCCCGGAGGCCACCTGAACGGTATGGCAGAGAGTTCTAATCCCAGCCCAAGACCTTACTCAGGCCTCGATCTCTTCCACATGCCATCACCGAAGACAGCATTTTTGATACCATCAAACCTCTCCAGAGTTTAAGACCCGCAAAGGCGTAATCTCAACTACGACTCTGAGTTTTCCGAGGCAGAAATACTAAACATGTTCCCGGAAAGAGGTTCAACAGTTAATAAGGTCAGGGGAAGCATAACATGATCTTATCACCGCTACGGATCAATCTCCCCGATTCAATCAGGCTCGGTCCCCAGTCTCTCAGGATAAAAGCTTTATCGACCGCCCTATGCATTGCTAGGAGTGCTACGCTTTTTGGGCACGCAAAATTTTTTGTAAATCCCTCCTCGCTGTTCGATGCTCGCGTTGGGTGCCCATGCCACAGCTGACTGTACGTCACTCCCACTGCTTCACTGCCGTTTGATCACCCACCGAGTTCCCGACAGTGTGGGACTTATAATTAAAGAAGACATCATTTATTTGGCCAACTCCCAATTTATCAGTCTTGGGAGGCGCCCAGAAGAGAACTTTCCCATCGACAAGCGGCGGGGAGGAAGCAGGACCTCGCATCTGCGATGGTTGCTGCTTCTTTTAATACTACTAATCAGCCTGCTGCAGTTCCGACCACCACATTCTCTTATCCTAATCATCCATCCCAATGAAGAATAAGTCTCGCTATTGACCTGCGACTCTGTGAGTCTGCTGACTCTTCTCCTAATGAGCCTCCACCACCTCTCGTGTATTGCATGCCGCTCGGCGGAAAAATGACAATAGGACTCCTCCTCTAAGAGTCTCCCAGAAATCCCATCCTAATAAGGAGTCTCAAAGCGAACTCGCAGTTCCACTGAGTCCCTTAGAAGCACAGTGGCGTACTTCCGGCTAAAATCTCAATTGCTGACGCATGAAGGGTATGGACGTGCGTAAAGATACACCTACTGATAAGGTGTGGATACTGACCGTGACTCCACTTCACTGCCCCTGTTACCACCCCCTGAAACGGCTAGCGACCAGCTCTACATCACGCTGATGGCGAAGGTGTCATACAACTTATTACCACAGCAAGTCAGTTGATAGCCTGCGATAAGCAATCTCCCAAGACCCTCTTCGAAGCTATCAGTAGAAACCCTAGAATTGGTAAATCTTTCTTCAGTAATCTGCATCTTTGGTGGGACATACGGTCCTCTACTACTGCCGCGGGGTCGTCGTATGAGACCCCGATTTCACCCCGCCGATGTACCAGCGCGCCAACCTACATCTGGGAATGTACAGGAAAAGTAGTTTACCATCTTCTACAACACAGAAAAAGATGCTGGGCTTGAAAATGGCGCAGCGTCTACAAGCCGTAAGCGTCTGCTCATCTCACGCACGAAATAACATCTTCATCCTCAAATGGAATATTCGTGGATTAACGTTCAATTGGGAGGAACTAGTCCTTCTCATCAACGATTGTAGACCTCAGAATTAATCTGTTTTACAGAAACATGATAGGCAGGGAGGTGTCCTCTTCCCGACAGGTTTTATACTGTCGACAACACACCTCCAGCGAGGTGGTGGCTTTAGGGTGGTTTGTGGGCCTTTTACCAGCGTCGGGATGTCCCCTTAACTGTCATCCCGCGGCATCACCCTTGCATGCTGTGCAGTCGTATCCATCTGCACAGACCTACACTGTCTGCTCAATTATCTACCTCCAAATGACGACATAAATACCTCTCAAGATCTGGAGGATCTATCCACAGCTTCCCCGTCCATTTTTCTCGCTTGAGACATGAATGGGCGGCATTTTCTGTGGGAGATTCACCAGAAATCGTCGCGGTGATTCTCTCCGTAACTCTTATAGATGGCAACAACTTAAATATATTAAACACTGGAGAACCAACACATTTCCATTCGCAGACGGGAACATTGACTGCTATTGCCTATCACTCTGCAGTCCACAGGTCGCCCTCGCTTCTCATGGGAGGTGCCGATTCTCTTCGGGGAAGTGACCATTATCCCCATACTACTTAAAGCAGTGTCCTCGCCCCCTTCCGATGTCTCCCAAAATGGTTGCCTCTCTCGTGCAGACTGGGAGGGGCTTTCAAAGGCTTGTGTTTGTTTAACATCATATAGATGAGTTCAACAATGATGAGGCCGTAGTACCTTATGTCTCGAATCCATTTTGGCAGACTCGCTGAGCATCCCCCGCAACATCTGGATCTTTCTCTCTCGCCGACTCTGTTTTCCGTGGTGGACTCAGGTACTGTAACGGCAGCGAGGAGGTCCTCCCGCCGTGCTGAGACGCACTACATTTCGCGCCACTTCATTAGACCTAAAAATATCTTTTCACAGGTTTAAGAGCTAGATTACCGACGTTTAAAGAGTCTCGTCCTCCTCTTTGAGGGCTTTATAATAGCATTCTGTGGCATCTACCCCGGTGTCCAAGGTTTGGCAAAGAGTGAGGAAATGAATGGGACGTTTATCCCATCCTCCCCTCCAGTTCTATCGATTAATAGGAGACCCTGTGGCAGATTCCCTTGACTGTAGCAGAGGAATTTGCTTACCATTTTTTGTCGTGGCGCAGGACAGACCTTGCGTCTCCAAGTGCTGGGACAGACGCGAAAGAACCGAGAGGCATAGATTTTTCATCCAGAGGCGGGGAATCTTACAATGTTCTTTTTACACTCGTGAGCTATGTCAAGCCATGAAGGTTTGCGCTGACACTCCCAGGCCAAGATGATGTACCATATGCGATGCTCTTCATCTAAGAGATGAGGCTTCTAGATTTCTTGTTGAGCTCTATAATAGGATCTGGATTGAAGGAACCTTCCCAAGTACTGGGGTGTGGCGTTTGGTGATCCCGATCCCGAAGCCTGAAGGACCACTCCTACCGACGAATTTCCGCCATATCCCCTCAACTTCATGTGTGTATATTTTCAAAAATGGTAAATAGACGACTTGTATGGTTTTTTGGAACGGGAAAACTTTTCTGCCCGTTCTCAGTGTGGAATTCGCAAGCATCACTCTACTACGAAGCGCTTATTTCTTAGAGTCATCCATATCGGGCATTCGCCTCTCGACAACACCATGTGACCATCTTTTTCGATTCAGACCTTTAAAAGGCTTACGACACGGCTTGGAGACACGGTATATTGCAATCTCTGTATGAGTCGGGCTAGAGGTCGTTTGCCTTGCTCCTCCAGAGTTT
>JACEEZ010023088.1:0-51849 GCA_016584305.1 Chionoecetes opilio
GTCCCAAGATTAGTGGGGGGCGGACTGGAAACCCCCAATTATACGGTTTAAAAGAATGGAAAGTGTTTAAACGTGGAGTGGGTAAAGGAATGTTTAAAGGGTCAGGCGTATTGTAAAGTGGGTCGGGCTGGGGGGGGATTACACCTTTTTTGTGGGAATTTTAATTATGGACAAAAAAAAAATTTCCTTATAGGGAAAAAAAGGTAAAAGAAAGAGGACCCAAAATGGATGCCCACTATTTTAAAACCAACAGGGGAGTAAAAGAAACATTTATTTAAGATTCAAGGCAGGACAGGTAAGCAAAGAACAGTATAAGTGATGGGGGGGGACAGTGAAAAATTTAACGGGAGTAGCTAAGAACTTATGAGTTTAAAAGAGCGGGACGGCGAAAAGGCCCCCAAAGGGTCCTACAGGATATAAAACCAAGAAAAGGGGAATTTAGGGGGCCTTTAAAGGTCAGGCGGGTGGTCTTAAATACCGCGAAAAATGTGTAAAAGTCTAAATGTTTTTTTTCTAAAGGTTTACTGAGAGGATACCAAAAAATCCTAAAGTGAACAGATGTTCAAAGGAAGCGATGGAGGAGAAACTCGAAGATATTGTGAAACTAGGGAAAGGTGGAAGAGGGTATAGAAAAAATAAAAAATTTTAAATCACCAGGACCAGATGAAGTGTATCCCAGGGTATTACAGAATGCAAGGGGGTTGTTGTGAGCTTAGTGACATTTTTAGGAAATGGGTTTTGAGTAGGCATGTGCCATTTTGTGGGGGAAAAGGGAAAGTTCCCATTTTTTAAGAAGGGAGACAGAGGACTAAAGTAAAATTATCGACCCGTTATCTAACGTCAGTGGTAGGAAATTTTATTGGAATCTATTATTGCAAAAAACATTAGAGAGCACTTGATAAAAAGTTTGATCAATGATTCACAACATGGATTCACCAAGGGTGGGTCAGTCTCACCAATTTCTTTTTTTTTATAGGAAAGTTTTGGAGCAGATAATGATAAGGATTATATATAATATATTGGATTTAGAAAGGCATTTGACAAATCCCACCGGGGACTCTTAATAGGTTTTAGGGCTATGGAATAGAGGGAAAAGGTTTTCTTGGATCAACTTGGCAAGTAATAGGCAACAAGGGGTTACAATTAAGGGTTTTCTAAATCTGAAGGGGGACGGTGACAAGGGGAGTTCCACAAGGGTCTTTTTTGGGTCCATTACTATTTTTTTTTAACAACGACTTGGATAGTGGGATTACCTGATATCAGCAAGTTTGCTGAGATACAAAGTTAGGTAGGATATTGGATCACGTCAAATGTAAACTATTGCGGGAGTTTAGATAAACTTAACGAGGGGGCCTCAGAGGGATGGAATTTGATATTGATAAGTCAGTTTTGAATGTTGGTAGAAAAAACCCTGGTAATAGATACACCATACACAATGTTCACTAAAAAGATCAAAAGGGTGAAAAAGACTTGGATGAGGGTGAGCCCAGACCTCCACCTTGGAAACAATGTTTTGAGGCTAAAAATGGGGTGTTAGGATTCATTCCCAAATTGTTAAATGTAAAGTGCGAAGTTATTAAAAAGTTTTAAATCCTTAGTGGGCCTCACCTAGACTATGCGGTTCAGTTTGGTCTCCAATTACAGGTGGATATACCCTTTGTTAGAAACAGGCAGAGAAAGAGGCCAAAATGATACAAGGTGCGTAACTTTATTTTATGAGAAAGTTTTAAATTATTAAGTTACACTCACCGAGAGACGCAGAGAAAGGGGGTGACTATAGAATTTTTAAGGGGGATAAAGGGATTTAATAAAGGAGAGGAAAAAAATTTCTTAGGGCTTTTAACCAGGGTAGAAAAAGAAGTAATGGATTCAAGGTGGAAAAGCGTAGATTTAAAAAGGGAAAATGGGAAAAACTGGTTCACAAATAGGGTGGTGTGAAATGGAAGGACTCAGTGAAAGGTAGTTAGTGCGAGTCATTAGGGAGCTTTAAAGGGGGGCTGGATAGGTTCATGGATGGGGATAAAAGGGGGGTTACACTACGCGCAAAAATTTTCGCCGCTCATAACAGACACTCCTAAAAGGGGAATTTTGAAAATGTACTCTATAGCCCCTAGTGATTTTCCGAGAGAGAATCCTACATATGGCACATGTTTAAAGCCGGACAGTCCATCAAGACCGTTAGGAATTTAAATCCCCTTTTGTCAATTATAACGGGATTTTTTAAAAAAGGGTTCCCACTCCCCGCGAGTAATTTGAACAGACGCGCGTTGGTATAACATCAATTTTTATAAAGGGGGGGCAAAAAAGACTAACAAAGGAGCAAATTAAAAATTTTTGTGATCACAGGCAGAGAGCCCAGGGAAAAAATATCAAGGGTTTTGGGGGGTTACGAGGAAAAAGTGGTGAAGTGGGGGGAGATTTTTGTGAACGTGGGGGGTGGGGGACACCGAAAAATAAAAGTCCACAGCGAGGATGTAAAAAATCGCAAGCACCGTAAATGCTGAAATAAGTGGATGCCCATCCTCAAATAGGAGAAGAAAATTTTTTACGATATGAAAAATTTACATCCTCGGTGGTAATTGGACGGAGGGGTTTCCTTTATCTGCGAGTTTTAGTTTAAATTTTTTTTTTCTTTTTTCCCTTCTGCTTGGGCTTTTTTCTCTCCTCCCCCAGCTTTTCATTGTCTTTCTTCTCCCTCACTTGTCGTTTTTCTTTCTTCTCTCTACTTGTCTTTCATCTCTCTCAATCTTTTGTTGCCCTGGATCCAACGGGGGGATCTAAAACCTGTTGACCCAGCGCCTCGCCTTGTTCCTTCAAAGCTTGGAAGGTAACATTGCAGATAGACTAAACACAGAATAACAACACTAAATAACAAAAACCCAAAAACCTTAAAAACCCAAAAATACCCAAAGCAATAAATAGACAAACCCAAATTGAAACAACAAAAAAAAACTCAAAACGTTGTTCCTGGGGTGGAAGGGAAAAATGGCTGCGGCGTTGATTCAAACAAACTCCCCCCAATCTTTAAAAGTGTAATAAATTTTTTGATAACGTATCCCGGCCCAATTTTTAAATGCCATTAATTGTTACCCCTTTGTTTCCTATCACTTTGCCAAGCTCTGATCCAACGAAAACCTTCCCCCTTTTTTCCATGAGCCTTAACCTTTTTTAAAAGTCGCTCGTTTTGGTACTTTGGGCGAATGCGTTACAAAATCCAGATATTTATACATAACCTTATCATTATCTGCCTCTCATAAACTTTTTTTCCCATAAAAAAATCAAAAAATGGGGAGACATGACCTACCCTTGGGGGAATCCATGTTGTGAACATTGACAAAAATTGTTTTTCTAAGTGCTCTAATTTTTTTTCATAATAGATTCCCAAAAAATTTACCTACCCTGAGTTAGACTAGGGTCGATAATTTTATTTTAGTCCTTGTCTCTCTTCTTAAATATGGGGGCTACATTTTCCTTTCCTCTACAAAACGCACATGCCTTCTCAATGATTTCCTAAAAAGTCACTAAGACTCCTTAAAAAACTTTTTTTCATTTTTTTAATACCCCGGGATACACTTCATCTGGTCCTGGCGACTTAAAATTCTTCATTTTATCTTACCCTCTTCCCCATTTCCCTATTATCACAATATCTTTGAGTTTTTTCCCTCATCGTTCCCTTTTAAAAATCTGTTAAATTTCAGGATTTTTCTGTGTTTCCCGAGTAAAAACACTTAAAAATAATTATTTTAAATATATACACATATCCTCATCCTATTTTAAAACCCACCCCGCTCTAATCTTAATGGCCCCACAATTCCCTTGTCTTTGGTTTTGAATACCGTAGAAACCCTTAAGCGCTTTTTGCCTGTCCTCGGCCTTAATCCATAAAATTTTTTTAGCTACTCTTGTTAATTTTTTCACTGTCCCGCCATCACGTTATACTGTTTTTTTTGCTCCCTGTCCAGCCTTAAACCTTAAAGTACATGTTCTTTTTACTCCAATGTTGTTTCAAACTATTGGTTATCATTGGGTCACTTTCCTTGATCTTATCTCCCTATAAGGAATAGTTTTTTCTGTCCCTCAATTATAATGCCTTACAAATAAGGGTAATCCTGATCCGCCCCGGATCTCACTAACCAGATGTATCCTCGCTGAACTTGGAACATTCCTTTAGCCTACTCCCCCAGTAATCCCCTCCAGATGTCTTTCTAATCCTGCATAATGGCCTTTCCAGCTGTCACCGCGGCCGACCTGGAACATTTCTTCCCTCCATCCCACACACCCTGTTATCCCATCCCAGGTGTCTTCTTAATCCTGCATAATTGGCCTTTCTGAAGTCAGTACTCTTGTTTGCCTATTAACACTTATTTTTCCAACTTTTCCTATTTTAAGCAACAACCTCTATTTCACAATGGATCGCTATTTCCTAACTGTTCCACCCAACCTCACTTCGTAACTTAAATCTCCCTCGTTTGTCAGTTAATAAATTAGAATATTATCTCCTCTAGTAGGCTCCTTGATGCCTGGCTTAGGAAGTTATCATGGATTATATTTAAAAAATTTCCTCTGCGTCTGTTTGTCTCCTATAATAAATCCCAGTCTATATTCCTAAGATATTAAATCTCCAAGCATAGGCGATTATATCTGCAAGCCTCGTTTATGTTACTGACAATAGGAGGCTGAATCCTCTTTACATAAGTTTGAGGCCTGTACACTACACCCAAAACCATTTTCTCAGCTCCCTCCATAACCTCTTTCCTAGACTCTATGCTGGTCATCTGTTTTTATTAACATTATTAACACAAAACATGCCAATGTATCTCTTGCATAAAGTTCAACGGCAACCACCTCGCCTGCCTAACCGGTCCTTGTGAAATAACTTATACCCAGCTATCTCGACCTCCGGAACAAATACCTTTCATCGTACATATCCAAACCATGTTTCTGTTGTATGCATTATATCAAAATCCTCTACACTATTATTCAATTATCGGAAAATCTATCTTGTTTTAAAATACCCTACAGTTTGTAAGGAAACCTTCAAGCAACTCTTCTTTTTGTCCATGTTCATTTATCTTTAACCTTAAAAACCCTCCTCTCTCTCTTCGTACGAATCACTTTAGTTCCCTGCCTTCTGAAAATCCTCCTAGTGTCGCCAAGTTTCCTTACCCCGACCCGTGTCTAATCCCCGGTTCTTCCTATCTTAAAAAATCCGGCCAGTCGAATCTACCTCCATTTTCAAGGATTCAGGAACAAGATCTGAACTCCTTCCTCAATAAGTGGCACCCCGTCCTGCGAGAGGTGGTTATGCCCGAAAAAAGCATGTCCCAGCTGCGACAAAGGCCAACCATTGGCTTTGCAATGAAATGCCAGAGGCAAGTCAGGCAATAGCCCTGGTAGTAGTACCACAAGTCATTCAACAAATCGTGTGGAAGGACACCCAACACACGAGAACCCACCCCTGCACTAAACCTTACCTACAGCTTCTGGAAAACCGCCGTAGCAATTCATCACTCCTTCACACTAACATAGTTTCCCCAGCGCTCAGGCAGACGAGTGGGCTTTTTGCCCTTGGTCCCCAGCACTCAAATATACTTATCATCAACATAACCTATCCCCTATCCTCGTCACCCGACTTCATGCGCATCCCATCCCTGTCACAAAACCTGCTTTCAAGATGCCTAATCTGACCGTCACCAAACAACCAAGATTTTACCTTTCGGGTAAGATGTATCGTCTACCGTCTTACCTCCTTAGCCTCTCTGCAGCCCGAGAGTACCTGAAATGAATTCATGCCCACAACATGGTCATTGTTGACCTTACTTCTTTTGGGCGCTCCCCATGATCGAAGCACCTTCAATTCACCAAGCCCTGGTGAATTTACTAGGAAAAAAAACTTCTTCGTAGTAGCTCGAAGCCACGTCGCACCTGAGTACCCCTCCAGGTAAATCCCTCGCATGTGCCCCTCACTCACTCCACTTGGACCTCCACCCACAATTAAGAGATCGTATCTCTATGTCCTGCTTCCTCACCCACGCTTTTCAATTCGTTTCACTTCACTTACAAAAAGCACCTTTTCATGTCTTCAATCGCATCCCATAATAGACTTAAGTGCCACTCCACAAAAACCTTCATTGCACTCAACCTTTTGCCCTTCTTCCCTCCTTCTAATATTACGTTCACCTCAGACTCCTCACTACCACTCTCCACCCACAGCAGAAGCACACAGCGCCACTTCTCTCTCCGCCTGACAGAACACAAAACCTGCTCCATCGAATTCAGAGCCCTTCTAATCCGAGAGCTCAACCAACCAACCTCACCCTTGGAAGACTCAGGGCGATGTCTGAGGTCTCCCGTGCCCTGCATACTCCGGCATCCCGAGGTCAAGCCTCCTTGCACTAGTCTCACATCGGTACCTTTGCCTGTGCCGGTACCCTCAGGGACCCTGTTTAGAACTGGGGCATCCCTTCAAAAAACGTGAAACTCACCACGGCTGCCACTAGGAGTGTAGTCGGCGAGACACGTCTCAGACAGCTCATAGGCGTGTTTGTCTCAACGGAGACGCTGAGGAGATACAGAGGAGAGTCTGCTCACTATCAGGCTTTGCTGGGACCAGGACCAGACAGAGGTTCTGTCAGCAGGACTAGAACTCCTGATGGCGGCACGAAGGCATGTAAGGAGTCTCAGATGAGCGATGTCGAGAGGCATCTAAGCGGCTAAGACTTCGACCCGCTACCGAGCTGGAAGAAGTCGCTCAAAGTCTCCATCATGCAAGCAAGGGCATCGAAAAGTAGCAGATGGGAATCTTTGTGTAGGGGTAATGGATGGGAGAGGCTCATTGAGGCTGATGTACTTTTGGGCAGTTGTCACGGTTGGAACCTAAATTGTGCAGCTCACACTACTGAATACGGGTCGGGATGCGACTCTCCATTGACGAACCACATCCTCTCGACAAAGTCAGAGAGGGCTGTAGCAAAGTTGAGAGGTGGAAAGACAGTGGTGTTGTATATCAATGCTGGAGGCTGTCAAAGCTGGAGGTAGAGGCCATTGATCGCCCATTGAGGTTGCTATGACGTCTTGACTGCCGTGTGGCAAACAGGGGTACCATTCCCTCTCCCTGAATGGAAAAGGGGGTTTTTGTACCTTATCTGAAAAGGGAAAGCGGGACTGTCAGTACTGACACACAATTTACCAACGGTAGTTACAATGTATCAGTGTGAAGGAAAGGTGCTGTGCCAATCTATTGCTGACACGGATCGCAGTAATCTACGAAGCATCAGAGACCTCAGCAAGCTCTGGGTATACGCTGGTAAGTCAACAATGGACCGTTTATTATCTAGAAACATTGTGTCCCTGGGGGAATGCCTGGTTTCGGACAGGGGATGCTTTCAGCCTATGTTGATCTCAAGAAAGGGCAGTTACTCATTGCATCGTGAGTCCTCTGGGATCTTCTGCGGCTTTGCAGGATTCTTGCTAAGGAAGTTGGTCTGCTGAATGGCCTGTACTCTGGGGACTGAGAGGATGGAAGTGGGGGGAAAAATTCAGCTTTTTGCCAGTGAGACAGGAGTGAGGCTATGAGTGCTCCTTACCCATCACTTTTTTCACCACTTGTATGGACTAGGTATTGGGCAAAAGTGTGTGGAGCCATCTCTCGGCCTACAAGAATTACTGATCTTGATTTTTGCGATGATGCAGTAATCTTGCTAAGTTGCTGGAGGCCTGGCTTTCGAGGCGGCTGCACAAGGAGGCAAAGCCTTTGGGACTTGAGGCTCATTCTCAAGACAAGGTCAGGTTGTTTGTAGCTTTACTAGCATGAACCGACAGTCTGTGTGTGCGTTTGTGGCGAGAGAAAGAACATTGAGGATCTTGAAAGTTTTAAATACATTTGGTAGCGAGTCGAAGAATAACGGCGGGTCACGCAAAAAGTCTTACTACGGTGGCATAGCCAAAGACTACTGTATACGGGACTTGTCTACTCGTGCCCCGCGCCAACCCGCCCATGACCAGTGGAGCCAGTTGCGACTCCTGACATTTTCGAACATCACTCCCATCACCCTTCCTATGGTTATCAGTATAAATGATATACCGTTATCTTAGTAAATGTCTGTCTATAATATTCAAATAAAAAACTGTAAAATACACTAAAGAAATCATTATGAGAGAGTGAAGAAATAATGCCATGAACTCAATAGTCACTTAAAACTTCGCCCATGTAATATTGGCAAGAAAACGTTTACATGAAACCTATCAAAAAGCAGAATTTTATTAGATTTCCATTGATATATTCGTTTCGATAAATATGATAGTAGAACCAGCCTAAATTAGCGCTAACTAAACAATTTCAACATTCAATCGGGTAATTTTCCCGATTGATGAGGTTATTTTATTTAGTTAATCGTAATTTATAGAATAGTACTAATCAGGATAGAAAAGAAATATATCAATGGAAGCTAATAAATTCCCGTTCTATGATATATTTCATGTAAATTGTTTCTCGCCAAAATAGTAAATGTAGAAAGGTTTATGAATAGTAAGTTCATGCATATTTCTTCACTCTCTCATAATGTCTTCTTTAGTGTATTTTATGTTTTTTATTTGAAATTAAGAACAAAACATTACGAGATAAGCGGTATCTCATTTATAATGATAAACAATAGGAAGGGAGATGGGAGTGGATGTTCGAAAATGGTCAGGAATAGCCAAAAACTGGCCTCCACTGGAAATAGCCCCAAACTGAGTAGCAAGTCAGTTATACAGTAGTTTTTGGCATAGCCCGCGGGTGTTAGGACGCGTCAACACGAGTATTTGGAGTGGTCGGTACCTTTATACAGAAGGGAACAAAGATCTGGATCTTCAAGTCGCTTGTGATCCCTGTCTTACTCTATGTATGTGAGACATGGACACTAAATAGTGACTTGAAGAGGCGAATCGATGTCTTTGGTAATAAGTGTATTCGCAGAATTATGGGTTATCACTGGGATGATTACATGTCAAATTATTTATTTCACCGTGAGACTGAATCGAGGCCTATTACCTGCATATTCCGTCAGCACCAACTTCGGCTATATGGGCATATGGCACGCTACCCTTGAACTGATCCTCCCATCGAGGTGTTTCTGCTAAGGAGACAAACCCAGCGGGGAGGAGGCCAAAGTGGGCGCCCCTACAAGCTTCGGGCTGGGAAGTTGATTATGTGCCTAGGGAGTTGCTTGGTATGGGAAGGGAGCCTGCATGGAGACTCATGCGAGTCATGCGTGGTGACCCCCGGGAGTGGTGTCGTAGGGTGGGCGAGACAACGCGCCCCCCGGCGTATGCCCCTAATGATTGATTGATACCTGCATACTCCCTGAACACCAGCTCCCTCTTCATGGATATGTATTAATATTTAATTTGGGTATGCCTCCCAGAAGTGATAGTGTTGATTTGATGGATGTCTACATTAGACATCTTCAGTGCAGCTAGCTAAGAGTAAGACCAGTTTCATTAAAGACAATTAGATTTAATAGACCAATGTGGTGCTTTCAAGGATAATGGTTGGAGCTGTTTAAAATTGGTTTGATGCAAACCAATTTAGAACGGGATCTTAATACTCAGAGCAATTGTCCATTGACCCATCAAGATCAAGATCCCATAATGATGTCACAAGTAGCAAAACTTACTTTTACATCAGTAAACAAAACATTGGTCACAAGAAGAAGGGACGGGAACAGGCAGAAATACAGGAATCCCTTTGAGTCGGTGGTAAACAGGCATTTCACATGCATGTACTACTCATTGATGATTTTCCTCTCATCATCCTACACAATTACAGTTATCATGCGATTTGTCCATGACTGTCATTTTGGCTGTATACTCTGACTCAAATACATAATGAAAAATAAAACTATATAGGCTAATGTTCCAATGTTCTAAACTAATATTCATGGGTTTTTTTACCTCCTAGGTGGCTCAAGCTGCTGCCAACCGCTGGACAGATAATATATTTAGCATCAAGAGTTGGTGCAAGAATAAGTTTTACATAGAAGAAGATGTCTTAAACAATCAGTTCAACATACCTGAGGAAATGGATTATATCTAGATGTGTGCTGCATACTTTCACTGATATTTGACCTTATTAGACTTTGACATAACCATATGTAGTAATACTGCATTCACATCTTTGTCAAATTGATGTTATGCAAATTCAGTTCTCATCCACTTTATCAGTAATTGCCTACCATTCAACCTTAAAATCTAGATGCCTGCCACATCTAGATTCTACTATTCTAATAACTAAGTTGATTATAACCCATGATTCCAGTAATGTTAATAATTTGACATAGTAACATGTATGCAAAATAACCTATTCTTGTTGTAAATAAATCTGCAGAACGTAAGGAATGGAGGATTAGGGATCCATGTTAGATATGTCACCAACTAAAATATTCATGTGTGGCTGGTGGAGTTTAATGATGATGTGGGGATGAAACTTCACCGTTAAACAAGCAATAGTGAGTTTCTTTGTCATGTCAAAAAATATATGAATAAAAAGTGTAAACTAAATACCAATTCATCCTTAACTTTTGATGCCTATAGAAAGCTCAGTGTGTCATACAAATCACTGAAGCATTTTCTTGTGCTTAATGAAACTACATTGTTTAGGCAGAAAATTTTTCATTAATTTTCCATTTTTTTTATTGTTGTGATTTTGCATCTATTGTTAATGTAACCATAGGTAATCCTGGAGTTTACAGCTCTCCAACATTTCAGTTAACTGCCATATGTTATCCACTTCTAGATTTATGTATACAAGTATTGCTACGCAAAGGTGATATTGTTCAACAGAAAAATGTGAAAAAGTACATAATGTATTGTGTGTTATTATAGCCTCATAATAGGATATGTACAGTGGGATGTTCCAAGTTGTTTTACGAAAGATTGCACAGGTAGTGAGGAGGAGGGATGGCTGCCCATTCTACCTCCTCCCTGTGAGTCGGCAGAGATTAGATAGGTTGCAGGAAACTGTTGTTCTGTAGTATCAGTCAATAAGCACTCTGCTATTTTATAAATAATGCCTCAAGACCTCAAACAAATACGTAATTATGCACACATTATCACAGTTTTTAACGCTTATACCGTGAAATTTAAAACCTCCATAAGTCCAGAAACAATAGGGGCTCTAACCCTATCCGGACTTGTGAAATATAACGACTTTTCCTAAATTTATCCCCTCCTTACAATAAATGCAAAATAAATAAAAAAATCTACTCACTAGTTTTAATCCAGTAGATTAGTCTTGTCAGTAGGGGGAGGGAGGCAAACTGAAGACATACCGTCCCCTCCGCCTGTTCCCGTCCCTTCTTCTTGTGACCAATGTTTTGTTTACTTGTGACATCATTATGGGATCTTGATGGGTCAATGGTCAACTGCTCTGAGTATTAAGATCCCGTTCTAAATGTCCATAAATCTTGATCAGATAGGTAATTTGCGAACAGTAGGGTTCTACCTAGGGTATCTCTATAAAGATATACAGGTACTCTAGTTCTACCGACCCATATTTGATGTTATTTTAACCATAATTATCCTAGATACCAATGTTATATTTGTTAAATGAATTTGAATCATTTTTTTTATTTGAAAAAGCTACATAGAAGCATGTAAAGAAATGTATCTATGAAGTCCGCAAAACATATATATTTGAGTGAGATTCACAGGCTCTTAACGGAATCATAAAACTCAGTGCAGTTGCCCATTGATGATGCGGGGCATAACTCACCCCTTGGTTTGTTTTTACTTCATGAATATTATATGAATATTTGGAGTAAATATGGTGTCTATCAATCAATCATTGGGGGCATACGCCGGGGGGCGCGTCGCCTCGCCAACCCTACGACGCCACTCCCATAGTACACCACGCGCGAGTCTCCATGCAGGCTCCTTTCCCATACCAAGGAGCTCTCGACAAGAAACATCAACTTGCCCCAGCCACGAGCCTTGTGGGCGCCCCCTTGGCCTCCTCCACACCGGATTGTCTCTTACAGATACAACCCGATGGGAAGGATCGGTTTCAGGGTAGCATGCCACATGCCCATATAGCCGAAGTTGTCGTTGACGGACTATGCAGGTAATAGGCCTCGATTCAGTCTCACGGTGCAATCGCTAATTTGACACGTAATCATCCCAGCGATACCCATGATTCTGCGAAGACACTTATTACCAAAGGCATTGATTCGTCTCTTCAAGTCACTATTTAGTGTCCATGTCTCACAACCATACAGTAAGACAGGGATCACAAGCGACTTGAAGATCCGGATCTTTGGTCCTCCTGCACAGGTACCGACAACGCCTAATACTCCCGCTGAGCGAGTCCATAGCACCGTGGGCTATGCCAATCCGCCGTAAGTTTTCTTGACGTGACCAGCTGTCATTATGGACTGTGCTACAAAGGTATGTAAAACTTTCCAAGATCTCAATGTCCTCTCCGCATGCATGAACAGACTGTACTGCTTCATCTAGTAAGTCTCCAAACACCTGGACCTTGGTCTTAAGCCAGGAGACCTCAAGTCCCAAAGGCTTTGCCTCCTCGTGCAGCGCCTCGAGAGCCATCACCAAGACCTCCAGGGACTCAGCAAAGATTACTGCATCATCGTCAAAAACAAGATCAGTGATCTTGGTGTAGCCGACGGATGCTCCACAATCACTTTGATCTACAACCTTGTCCAATACCCAGTCCATACTAGCGTTGAAAAGTGATGGGGCAAGGACGCACCCTTGCCTCACTCCTGTATTAACAGGAAAGAAGCTGGATACACCTGGTGTATAGACACCATGGTGTCTATACACAGTATAATTCCATGCAACTGTCTGCGCACATCTTTTTCCACCTGAATAATCTTTTGCACTGCGTAGATGTATGCACTTGTAAGTGCAAGCATATATATATATATATACTAGCCGCAAAGCCGCCCTCCGGGCGGACTTTTTGGCTAGACCAAACACCTTTGGCTAGACCAAGACCTTTTTGGCCCACCAAACACAGACTCTCCAGATAGCCCCTTCTAGCTTTCCTGAAATCATGGATGTAGAAATGTATGTATTAACGCCAACCCATTCACATCACCCCCAACCCATTCACTCACCCATTACCCATCACCCCCCACCCATTCACTCACCCATTACCCATCACCCCCCACCCATTCACTCACCCATTACCCATCACCACACACCCATTCACTCACCCATTACCCATCACCCCCCATCTATTCCCTCACCCATCACCCCCCACCCAATCACTCGCCCATCACCCCACACCCATTACTCATCACCCCACCCATTACCCATCACCCTACATCAAGGTTTCCTCAATTCTCGCAACCCACTTTTTTTCACAATTCTCGCTAATAGGCTGCTAAAAAGAAAAAGAAAAAAGTTATCGGATCATCTCATAAGTGGGCTTGAAACCTTCCCCTGGTCGACCCGGTTCCAAAAATGTGCCATATGAGGGGATTGCGCCACTGGGGGCGGCACCTATCGCGGACACACGGGCAGACACACACTTTCGCTTATATTATTATAGTAGCCGCAAAGCCGCCCTCCGGGCGGCCTTTTTGGCTAGCTCCTGCGGAGGGCTATTGGTGGGCCTTTGGCCCACCACCTGTGTTTGGTGGGCCTTTGGCCCACCAAACACAGACTCTCCAGATAGCCCCTTCTAACTTTCCTGAAATCATGGATGTAGAAATGTATGTATTAACGCCAACCCATTCACATCACCCCCAACCCATTCACTCACCCATTACCCATCACCCCCCACCCATTCACTCACCCATTACCCATCACCCAACACCCATTCACTCACCCATTACCCATCACCACACACCCATTCACTCACCCATTACCCATCACCCCCCATCTATTCCATCACCCATCACCCATCACCCCCCACCCATTCACTCACCCATTACCCATCACCCTACATCAAGGCTTCCTCAATTCTCGCAACCCACTTTTTTTCACAGTTATCGCTAATAGGCTGCTAAAAAAAAAAAAAAAAAAAAAAAGTGATCGGATCATCTCATAAGTGGGCTTAAAACCTTCCCCTGGGCAACCTGGTTCCAAAAATGTGGTATATGATGGGATTCCGCCACGGGGGGCGGAACCTATACCACGCACACACACACACAGACATACACACACACACAGACATACACACACACACACTTTCGCTTTTATTAATATATATATATATATATATTATATATATATATATATATATATATATATATATATATATATATATATATATATATATATATATATATACACTACCCTCCCGAGTTTCACGCTATGCGAGTTTCGCGCTGAATCCTAAATTCTTACCATCCCGACTTTCGCGCATTATATCCCAGAGTTTCGCGTTTTTTTTTTTGTGTGTGTGTGTGTGCCTACAGCGCCGTTAGGCAGTGACCTCCAGGGGTGGGATGGTAGGCCCTGGAGGTTAACTTAAGGGCTGTGATGCCACAGGCCCTTGCCTGTGGTGGCGCAGACAGAATTTCTATAGTGACGCCTGTGATTAGAGGCTCATACCTGTGTCCTCCGATGCACTCGCAATCGAAGGTAGAGTTAATGGGCAGCGTGTGGGTGTTGTTGGGCCACTCAACGGTGCAGAGAAAGATTTAAAGTAGATACTACAGCCCTCATGAAAGATCGAACTCGGGTCACCGAGAACGCCACTGGGAGACTTCTTCTTGTGACCTTTTCTGCTTAGTATTACTTTGTAGGTCGTCTTTCAAGCTCGTTCTCGAGCTTGACACATATCTTGACGCTAACCACTCTGCTATCGCCTCCCATAAGAGAAGTACGAGACACGTCTTCCTACCTTCCTGGGCAGGGATGCTCGAAAATCCCTCGTAAGGGACAACTTACGAGTGTATGGCTACAATAACCTTACGAGGGTGGGCTGAGGGAGATGCTCGTACCGAGCCGTCACTCCCGTACGGTTATCGGTGGCCTCTGGGTGGGGAATATAGGGATATTCTAGGGATATGTGTGGGAAAATTCTGCTAACCAATCACAGAGCAGCGCCCTTCATGACGCGGCTTTATCTAGCCAATCATCATGCTCTCAGCTGTCAGGGAGCCCGATAAATAAATTTAAAGAGACTTCAAATGCCGCTGTTATGCTAAAATCGGCCTCTTTCGAGAAATCGTCCCGCGGACGCTTATTTAACCTAAATAACTCTACAAAACTTAACACAAACCTATCATAAACCTTACCTAACCTAAACCAGACCTAAACATAACTTAACCTAAACACTATGTTTGCCGGTGTTGAGCTAAGATTGGCTGATTTCCGAAATAGGGCCGATTTTAGCTCACTATCGCCAGAATGTTACGATAATACATAGCTGCCACATTAGCCTTTCAGCGTAATATTCTCCCACTGATTACTACAGAGACGTACCCAGGGTATACCTTGATGCGCTGATCATAGGTTCGAGTCTCGCGTGCCCGAAAATAGTATCTATAGACCACTGCTGGCCAGCGACGTACGTATGCCGTATCCGTGGCCCTGGCGGTACTCTGTTATAGTGGACAAGAACTGCGCTTTCGCTCTTTAGGTCAGACAAGACACACGGGGGGGCTAACGCCTCACTGTGACACAAGTGACACTTGTGTGCCAGGATAGTATAACTTTATAATATCCTTGCTTGTGTTTATACGTGCGTGTGTACTAGTACGTCAGACATTTGATACCACCACCACCACCACCGCATCATTATAGCTGCCAAACGTGTATGATGAACTGTACGTTTTGATTCAAGAAGTCGACCGATATATATATTTAATATATAGGTTTGCCCTGATATGAATTTATTACAAGTACTATAGGTATTGTATGTTAAATATGATATATATGGAGTCAATGAAGCAATAAACACATCACATTTCAAACAGGCAAGCATGAAATGGCTCTATAATACACAATAAACATAAAGTATAGTGATACAACTTGTAATTTATTGTTTGTTGACGTCTAGCCGCTTCAAATTTCACTCCCTTAGGGAGTTAAGGGTGCTACCGACCACCCTTAGCCTCGCGGTCCCGTAGCAAGTGAAAAAATGGTTTGAGCATCTCCCTTAGAGGCGCTACGAGGTAAAAGTCCCTTAGGGGAGTACTTACGGGCCCGTAACTCTTTCGAGCATCTCTGCCCTGCTTAGTATAGCTTGTATGTAGTTTTGCTTTGTTTTTTCCTTTTGTTTGTGTTTTTCTCTACAGGAGCAGCCGGTGTCGCATAAGATAGGTAACACCTCGAAAGAAGTAGCACCTTACCTTACACCCCTGCCATTCCTTACTTATTTACCACAAAATATGTACTCCTTTATAAGTGATTAACCATGACGTGTGTAGTACTGTGGTTTCTGGAGGTACTGGAGGAGACAGGAGAGAAGAGAGGAAGGCATTGTGACTGTTATAGCCGTATAACACTGTCACACAACCATCAGCTGACAAGATATGTGTCAAGCTCACTCACTCAGACCAAAACAGCATCCGCTGGGTGACTCCCAACTCAAGCTCAACTCAAGTTCCTCTCTTCCCTCCTCTTCTCTACGTAGTGTTGACCGAAGCCACCACCCCGGGAGGCGGGTCACAAACCCTAGACTAACACCCAGTACCCATTCACTGCTGGGTGGACAGGGGCTTGGGGCATTTTCAGGATATTTGGGGGGGGAAAAAGTGAGTCTTATACAGTAAAACCCTTATAACTCGGCACGATAGGGGCTCTGGCCCTTGCTGAGTTATTCAATGTGCCGAGTTATGCAATGTCCTCCTCTGATATGGGTAAAAAAAAAATACAGTATTGTAAAAGCATAAAAACTACACTTACCAGTGAACGGGTAGAATGTGCTGGATTTGATATCAAACTCAGCACAAATAGCATGCATGGACGCACCTGCATCCATCCTTGCCAGCACTTTCACCTTTTCCTGCAGGCTCAGGCTCTTCAATTTCATTCCCTTCTTGCTGGAGACACCCTTGCGTGATGGAGCTGACATCTTGATATACAGTACTATAATAATTGATGTAATCCCAAAACACGTAAAATAGGTGGCAAAGTAAAGCAAAGGTCGGGTACCAGCGCTTAGGCTGAGCCGTGTTTTTGTCGTCCAAGCACCGTCTTGGATTACGAATCCCAATCCAATAACACTTGCTGAAATGTGTGTTATACTGCTTTGTGATATTGTTTGCAATGTTTTGCATTGATTATTATTTCGGCTCCTACCAAGCTTGTGTTTTTGAAGCAGAAACCAATCCTTTTTCTATTTTGACAAAAAACTTTTCGTATCCAAGACGGTGCTTGGACGACATAAACATGGCTCAGCAGCTGACAGCCTGCACGCTGGTTCCAGACCTTTGCTTTACTTTGCCACCTATTTTACGTGTTTTGGGATTACATCATACAGTACTGTACTTCAAGATGTCAGCTCCATCACGCAAGGGTGTCTCCAGCAGGAAGGGACTGAAATTGAAGAGCCTAAGCCTGCAGGAAAGGGTCAAAAGGACAAAAACACGACTTTATGCGACTGAGGATATGCCAAGTGTAAGCAAAGAGATGCAGTTATAAAAACAATATGCCGATACATTATTTTTTGCCGACTTTCTGTTTACATGTTCACACAAGAGGTTGTGAGGGCATGATATGCCGAGTGAAAACCAAGAGATCCAGTTTAGGGGAGGCGGTAGCAGAGTGGTTAGCGTCACTGAGTGGCGTTCTCGAAGACCCGAGTTCGATCCCGAGTAAGACCCATAAATCCACTTGAAATCTTTCTACACCGTCGAGTGGCCTAAGAACACTCACATGCCCTGTCCATTAACTCTACCTTGGACTGCTAGTGCATGGGAGGACACAGGGGGGCGGCATGAGCCTCTAATTACAGGGGTCACTATAAGAATCCTGCCTGCGCCACCACGGGCAAGGGCCAACCATCACAGCCCTCGAGTGAGCCTCCAGCAGGGCCTACCATCCCACCCCTGGAGCTCACAAAAAATAAAAAATAAACTTGTCTTTCCCTTCCCCGATTAAATAAAATTCCGATTATATAGTGCCGAGTTAAAAAGGGTTTTTTTACTGTAACTGTAAAATCTAGGTACACAGCCCTCAAGTTAACCTCCGGGGCCTACTATCCCCCCCCCTGGAGGCCTGCCTAACGGCGCTGTACACACACACCACACACACAACACACAAAACACACACACACACACACACACCACACACAAAAAAAAAAACACCGACTAAATAGCATTTTACAGTTTTTTAAATACCCGAGTTTCGCCAAATGTCTTGGGAAAAAAGAAAAGCGCAAAAACTCGGGAGGGAGTGTATATATACGTAAACCCTCTCTAATTCGAACTAATTGGGGGAACCGGGTCGAATTACCAAAATTTAAATTTCCCCGAGGGTTCCCCCTCTACCCCTCCCACAATAAACTCACAAAAACAAACACATAGATTGTGTACTTGTCTCAAAAAAACATGGCAATACTGAAGTCTTAAATGCGTACTACTGTACCTGAGCACTCAGCTGACTGATATTTTCTTCGGGCAGGGTTGCGTTAAGAAAATTATTCATTTTTGATTACCGGGGTACAAAAACAATGTTTTAAAAATCGTCCGGGGTTTTTCCAGCTAATTAGACTAATTTTGATCTCGATCCAAAAATGACCTTGGTTTTCTCAATCAGTGGGGTTTTTTTGCTACAAAATTTTTAAAAAAATCGATTTTTCGTAAAAAAAAATTTCTGGGGGATCATCACTGAGAAACCCCTGTGATTTTTTTCCTTTTCCCCAAAAATAAAAGTCACGTATCCAAAATTCTTCAGTTTTTTTTTAGTCCAAAAATTTGAAAAAGCATTTTTACATAATATTAGTATAAAATGAGCGTTACGTGACCAAAAGTTCGAGTTCAGGGCATAATCGGCGTTTCTTCGATTCCCGTGTGTGAGCACTGCGGGTTTTGTCTCTCTTCAGCGCCCAGCTTTCCGCCTCATGACTGCGTCCCCCTCCCCTGGTACCTCTCCTCCATTTGGCCAGCCCTGAGGAAACCCTTTCTCCCTGCTCGTCGCTCATCGCCCCGGTTTTCAGGAAACTTCTCCAGTGTGAGAACAGGAATTCATCTTAATACCTCAAACACCATTTTTGGAAGGGCCTTTTCAGCTTGACGATCTGGCGTGGTTTGCTGCCTTCGTGTTCCCCAGGGAAGTTGTTCACCACCTGCAAAAACGATTTCCACGCGGCCACTCTACTTTTCTGGATTTTTGGAACTCTGTGCCCCCTTTATGGGCTGCCGTATCTGTGGGCCATCGAAATGCCGACCTTCAGCTTCTCATGGTCGTCCGGGAAAGGTTTCGGCACAGGTATTTAAAAGCACCTCCCATCCTTGTCCAGACGCGCGTAAATGTTTCATTAACCCAACTTCAAGTTTTCGGGGGGATAAATTTTCCCCCGGTCAACAAGATTTTCTTTATGATGTTTTCTCGCCCAGGTACTAAGTCTCGCGCCGGCCACTCTTTCTTACATATCTGGGCTCTGTCTCGACTGTCCCCTCTAAAAAGAGGGGTATTCGTGAACCCGGACTGCTGCCCAAAGTAGAAAGTTCACCTCTTAAAGTCGAGCAGATGTCCATGGTGCTGCTCATTTTGGGATTTTGTCGAGCACTACTTCACGCTTCATATTTCTCTTTGGAGTTTTGGGGGGCCAAAGGGGGATTGAGGCGACTGGTTCCCGTTTTGGGGGAGCAACACTTTAAAAAGCCTTACAGCTGTCAATAAAAGTCGCCAATCTCTCGGATTTGTATTGGGGGGGGGGGGGGCCCGGGTTTTAAAAAGAAGACCGGGGACTCTCGGCAAACACGAGGTCTTCCTCCGGCAAAAGTAGCCCATTTGGCCCCTGCCTTCTACGAAGAAAATGAACGCGCGTCCTTGCCAGTAGATTTTTCTCTTTGAGTCTGGAGGGCCCAAAACTCGGGGGAAATCTTCGACAACTGGAAACCCCCAAAACCCAAACTTAAGCTCAATTGTGAAAAGGGGTGCGCTACTTTTGCTTCATACTCTCTTCTGTAATCCCGCTCGCGTACTGGGGCCTCGCGTCGCTGTCGGGAAACTCTGTGAACGCTGGTCAGGAATTTCTTCGCAGTGAGCCATGGACGGCGGGCAATGGGAAAGGGCGGGGGCTGGAGGTGTCCGATTCTTCCGGTTGATCCCTTAGTATTGATGGCGCAGATACCCCTCCCATGCGGTCAAAAAGGCTCCCCCCAAAACCTCGGAAACCCAAAATTCATGAAGTTTTCGCGCCCTTTTTCCACCGCCCCGGGGGTATTCCACGCACGTCTTGCACACCGGGTGCGGTGCCCAGGCTTATCTTGGTCACCCGCTTTACTTTAAATAACCCCGTGCGGCTTCACAAATCCTGTGATGTTCTTCCGTCCCCGACGCGGGGGGTATTGTCCGCAATGTCGAAAAAGTCAGGATTATTCCTGCAGACCGTCGCGCCGAAAAACCACACAATAAACTGAAAGAAAAAAAAAAAGATGCAGCTGAGTGTCAGACAATGAATTTAGAATTTTAAATTTTGAATTTAAAGGAGTAATGGTAGACAGGGATTGATTTGATTGGCTATTGGGAATTCCCTTTATTCGTTCTTGCATTGTAATTCGATATATTTTTCAAAAAAAAATTGATTGAACTCAAAAAACCCCCGATATTAGCATATTATGCTCGTCAGGGAGGCCCATGGCTGTATCTCAAAAAGTTGACCTGATAAGCAAAATCAATGTGTTTGGGTCAAACACCTAAAAAGTCTAATCACTGAAACCCCCGACGATTTTTTTGGGTGTTACCCAGTTTTATTATTATTGTTTTAAATTGCTGATGGGGATGTGGAGGCTGGCTACGAAATGGAAAATGCTGCAGAAAACTCCGACAACTCGAACAATGTGCGGACAATTCGAACTTTAGTTCGGATTATGGAAAGTTCTTGAAAAATTTGAACTGGGCCTAAACAGGTCGAATTATCAGAAGTTTGAATCATACAGGTTCGAATTAGAGAGGGTTTACTGTATACATTGTTACGAAGTACCTTGAAGACCGACAAGCGTTTCAATCAATCAATCAATCAAACATTGGGGGCATACGCCGGGGGCCGCGTCACCTCGCCCACCCTACGACGCCACTCCCGGGGATCACCACGCCCGAGTCCCCATCCCTTCCAAGGGACCAAGCAACTCTCGACAGGTGTGTTTCAAGGGTGCTTCAAATCTACATTTGAAGCATCGCAAGGGGGGTTCGGAGCACAGGGTCAAACCACCACGCCTTGCCCTCCCATTGGCGGTGTGTACATGCGTGTACACCGCCAGGCTGCTTCAGGGCAGTTAAACCAACACCTCCAAGCTGAGAACACCAGTACCCATAGCTCTCCTGTCCGTGGTTACTGTGGCAGCTGGACCTTACAGAGTGCCCCGAGGAGCCCCGCTCCCCCTCTTTTGCTCCTGAAAGAGACCACTGTTGCCTCTGTACAGGCGGCGACGGCGGGACAGGGCCAAGGGTGTCGATGGGAGGAAGAAGTGAGCGTGGCGTCTGACAGCTGGTAGTCGCCAGCCCGTGTGCAGTACGTGCAGAGCCCCAGAAAACTCCACACTTCCTTCACTGTCCTTGGCACCCGCCACTCCCTCACAACTGCTACCTTCCAAGGGTCCGTCCGGACTCTATCCTGGTCGACAATGTGCCCCAGAAACGGCACCTCCCACTGGAAGAGCAGGCACTTCTTGGGGCTGAGCTTCAGGTTGGATACTCTGAATCGCAGGAACACTGTTTCCAGCCGCTCCAGCTCCTCCTTGAACGTGGCCCCGTACACGACCACGTCGTCTAGGTACACCAGGGCGGTCTTCCATTGGAGCCCATCCAGCACCCTCTCCATCAGCCACTCGAAGGTCGCAGGGGCGTTGCACAGGCCGAACGGCATCACCCGGAACTGCCACAGGCCTTGACCTGTGGAGAACACAGTCTTAGCCTTGTCTTCAGCCACCTCCACCTGATGGTATCCTGACTTCAGGTCCAGGTTGGAGAACCACCTGGCCCCTACCAGCACATCCAGGGTGTAATGAATTCGAGGCAGGGGGTAGGAGTCCTTGACCGTGACGTCGTTTAGGGCACGGTAGTCCACACATCACCTCGTCGTGCCGTCCTTCTTCCTCACAAGGACTACCGCCGACGAACACGGGCTGCTTGACCGCTCTACTACTCCCTGTTCGATGAGCTACCCTACCGCCTTCTCCACCTCCATGCGACGGGCAGAGGCAATCCTCCGAGATGGGTGCTTGATAGGACGGCTGTTGCCATTGTCGATGCGGTGCTTGGCCAGGTCGGACCGTCCGAGGTCCTGGTCCCCCTTAGAAAACACGTCAGTATAGGAGACGAGCAGCTCCCTCAGCTGGGTGGCCTGCCTCGGGTCCAGACACTCAAGAGCTCCTCCCAAGCAGCTCCTGAAGGTGCTCGGGCACACCACCGCTAGCAGCTCTAGCTGCGATCGATCTACCTCCTCGCACGTCCCCAATGCCGCCCCTGCTGGGATACGATATTCACTACCCTAGAGGTTAGCCACCAGCACCGTAATCTCGTCCTTATCCTGCTGCACCAATGTCCTGCCGATCACCAGACCGCCCCGCAGCTGACTGGCAGGCGACGGTTCCACCAAGCCACCCTCGCTCGCCATCCTCCGACTGCACCTCACACGGGTCTCCCACCTCGGGGGGATGCTCACTGCTCTCGCCACCACAACCTGGGCGGGACCGCTCAACTCGAGCAGGGACACCACGACGTCCCTGACCCTCATGGTTATGTCCCCAAAGTCGACCAGTGCCCGGCTCCTTTTGAGGTAATCCAGGCCCAGGAGACAGTAGGAGTCCTGAATGCTCGCCACGTAAACGGGCAGCTGCTCCACCTCCTCTCCGAGGTGATCCCGGCCTCCACTGGTCATCAAAGCTTGGTACAGTGGCCGGTAACGCCACACAGGTGCTGTACCGCCTCAGGAGAGCTCAGTACCACCACCACGTCCGTCCGGATGAACGTGCGCTCCGCCCCAGTGTCCATCGTGAGCTGACAGGGCACCCCATTAACGTCTCCCTCGACCTGCACGGTGTGGGTGGCATCTTAGCGAGAGTGGGGCCTGAATGGGGATGGCTGGCACCGGCCCCTACCGCCCAGCCTGCCATCCCGCATTTCCTAGCGAAAAAGAGTCATCTTCCGTCCAGCCCAAGGGCAATAGCTGGCAAGGTGACCCGTCTGGCCACACTCGACATCCACTCTGGTGCTCGTTAGCCCTCCGTCGCTTGCCAGACAACGAGTTGTTGGCATCGGGACAGTTACTCCATGTGTGCCCCATACGAAGGCAACTCCAGCACTCCCCAGGGAAACTCCCCGTGGCACCCTCCTCCAATCGGGACCTCACCTGGCCCCTCTGGTGAGGTCCCGTAACAGGAACTACCACGTGTAGGTCTTATGGCCTCTTGTAGCTTCCTTATTTTCTTATGTTCTTATGTTCTCTGGGCTCGAAACTCCCTCCTCGCTTGGTCGAACTTGGGCCTCGCGGAGCTCGACTGGACAAACGACTCAAACTCCAGGGCACGAACCAACGCCTCCTGAAGGTCGCCCATGTGAGCTTGCTTCACGTAGACCTTCAGTTGTTGGTCGTCCAGTGCATCCGCAAACTGGTCCCGCAACAAAACGGCGAGGAGTGTCCTCGGTGACCCCCGGGCAGACCTTCCTGGCTAGGTGCTCCACATCCTGGGCTAGCTGCTGCAGTGTCTCGCCCTATGCCCTGCCCCTGTCCAGGAACCTGGCCCAGAACACCTCCACTTGGTGTTGGTGGCCATAACGTCGCTCCAGCACCGCCACAATGCTGGAGTAGGAATAGCGCTGGGCAGGCGTAAGTTGGCTCAACACCTCCACGGCGGGACTCTTCAGGCTTGATGCGAGCTGCACAGTTCTCTCCCACGAGCTCCAGCCTTGAGCCTCGGCCAGCAGCTCGAACTGGGCGAGGTAACCCTCCAGGGACACTCATCCGTCGAAGTCCTATGGCTTGTGTTGACCTGCACTCTCTCGGCGCGGAACCACGGAGGCAGACATGGGGGGAGTGCGTGGAGGAATAGGGGGAAGGGTACGGGAAGGAGACAAGGCATGTCCCGGGTCGCCCCTCCGAATAGCTACCGCAATAACCCCTCCGCGGGAGGAAGGCGTCCGCCCCTCTGTCGTCTTCACTGTTGTCAGCACAAGGAGAGCCGCTCCTCACAGACTCTGCCTTGACTCCATTGCCAGGCGCCACTGCCTGCTGCACACTGTCTATCTGTCCTTCCAACCTCGACACTTCACCACTGAGTCCAGCAACCAGTGTCTAGTTGGCTCATCACCTGGTCTTTGAGGTCCTTTTTCAGCTGGGCCACCTGCTCCATTACCTCACCTTTCACCTTCCGACAGCTGTTTTCGGTGAACTGCCTGGCCTCCTCCCTGAGGTCATCTAGGCCACTTTGGTACGTGTCCTTAAGCTCACTAATGGCTTGAGCCTGAACCTGTCTCGTCTGGGCCTCCAAGGCTCCAACTACTGAGCCTGAACCTGGAACTGCTGCCTCAACAGCTCCACAAGTCAGCCAGCGTGGGCAGGTTGCTTCTCGCTGCAGTTGGGTCAGCCATCTTGCCTGACTCCCCGCTGCGCAGTCAGAGTAGTTTCCCCCCACAGCCTCACCGCCTTCTGAAGAAGCCCACGATCCCACTCCTGACACTACGGTGTCCGCAAAAAGTATTGGCCACCCCCCTATCCCCCTATGTTGAGGTCCTTCTGCAATCTGTGTTGCATCGTCTGTTCAGCAACCTCTCCCAGCAATAATGGATGTTTTATTTTGAGTTCATAGGCAGTGATCCGCGGGTCCTTCATACTTTTCGCTTTAGGAGTCTATCTGTGGTCTTGCAAGTCTTCTTTGGCCTTCCAAAACACATTTTACGTAATGGACAGTGTTAGGTGGGAGGTCCCGCGGTACCACCATGAGACGCCTGATATTCCTCTCCTCACCCTGTCCTCCTTGCAATTTCTTGAGTGGAGACATTATCAGCTTTCCAGGCTAAAATTCGTGCTTTTTCCTCTATGGATAAGCTGGTAGGAGCCATCCTAGTGCCTTGGGTTGAAAAATACTGCAGCTGGAAAGTTGTGGGCGAAAATAGAGGATTCACCACGGGAGGAGGAAGGGTGGGTGGAAGCTCAGAGAGCACTTGTGTGACATTTATGCCGCCCTGTCATCCCCCATACACTTCTCACAGCCTGTGACGTTGCCAGACGTACGATCAAACGCGAGCTGTGGAGGGAATCACCACGCAACGCCGACCCACCCAAATAACTTTTTTAACGTTTTCCCGGCTAATACTTTTTGCGGACACTGTAGTATAACGAAGAAGAGGGGGGAGGTATGCATCCTTGCTCTCGTCACAGACTAACGGATCGGTTCCCTGGAGAGAATGGAAAGGACTGAAGAAAGACAAAGACTGCTGTACACGTACTTTATTTGTTTACTGGCACACCCAAGTTGCATTAGAGTCACTGTCTCACACGGGGTCCGCCCACAGCACGCTAGAATCAACTTACACGGGCCCGCCTACTGTACATAGGAGTCACTGTCTCACACGGGGCCTGCCCATAGCATGCTAGGATCAACACCTTAGGGTCAGTGTCAACACTTTGCTGCTCTTGTTAATCTTTTCACTGTCCTAGCCATCACGTAATAATGGTATCTTTTCACCTGTCCTGCCTTGACCCTTAAGTACATGTTTCTTTTTACTCCAATGTTGTGTTTTAAATTTGCAGTTATCCATTAAGGGTCGTTTTTCCTTGATCTTATCGCCCTATAAGGAATATTCTTTTTCTGACCTGCAATTAAATTCCTAACAAATAATGTATAATCCTCATCAGCACTGACCTCACTGACACCTCTCTTTGTCCGGACCTCAGACCCCACCTTCCCCTTCATACTACACCCTCAGTTAATCCCCTCCAGGTGTCTTCTTAATTCTGCATAATTAGCCTTTCTGAAGTCAGGTACTCTATGCTTGTAACTGTGGCATATACCTCAGCACCTATGTAACTCATATAATTTAAGTATGTTTCAGAAGTTATAATCTCATGTTTGTTTATATGGTGCATATACCCAACCGCCGATGCTCTTTTGTTTTGTGAAGACAGTCTGTCGCTTATACTTAGAATTCTTGAGAGAGAGGCGGGCAGCAGAACACACACACACCACACAGCAGGCAGTAGGGATGAACGAAGACCATACCTACTCTAGGCAAGAAGCAGGCACGCAGCAGGAATTAATAGAGAATATGATTGTGGTGGACGAGGTGGGGGCGACCGAGGAAGCTGTGAAGCGAGGTCGGGGAACGGAGCCACGAGGGAGCCAAGCCCCCAGCCACAGAGGAAGGAGACAACAACTGGCGGTTGTGATCAAGGAGCCAGGCCCAAGGAAAGGAGGCCCAATGAGAGGAGGTCAAGCCAGCCCACGAGGGGACACTGGCTGGCATTGGTGAAAGAGAAGCTGGCATCAGGGATAGGAGGCCAGACCAGTCTGCAAGGGAGCAGAGGAGGGCAACAACGGCTGCCACCATGGAACGAGGAGCCAGTGCCAGGGAGAGGAGGCCAGACCTGCGAGCCCAGGCGACAGCGACACCGTGAATGGGAGTCTGCCGGTGGTCATGGAAGATGGTCACCGAGGGCAAGCGACTGCATATGAAGAGGTCCGGTAAGTGGGAAAGAAGGATATGGTTGTTTGGGGACAGTATTTTAAGAGGGCTTGGTAAAGAGATACAGAGTCTGACGGGTGGATACTATAGGATAGCAGATAGATGTTTGCCAGGAGCAAACATCAGGACCATCCGCGAAAAGGTGAGAGAACACCTAAGCGAGATGGAGCCGGAGGACCTTGTAGTCATTGAGGGAGATGGCAACGGTTTGTTAGATGAGGGAGGAGAAACGGCAGTGAAGGCTTTCGAGGAGATGGTGAAGAGAAAGGTACGGCAGAGCCCGCTGGTGGTGTGTATCCCCATGAGGCAAGGAAGGGGGGGGCCTCACTGTAGGGGCAAAGAGGAGGTGGGTGAATAGGAAGTGTATGGAGCAGCTGGAGAACTGGGCGTGTGATGGACTACAGCTGTGGGAGAGGATGAGTTGGAACCAGGTGTGGTCACGAGATGACATACATATGTCTAACTCAGGGAAGGTGTGCATGGCGTGGAATGTAGCAGAGTGGGCTCAACAGAAGGAGAGTGACCACTGACCAGGCATAGGAAAGGGAGAGAAGGGGAGGAATGCTGCTTGCCTTCCTGAACACAAGGGGGTGGAGTGAAGGGAAAATAGATAGATAGATATTATAGTTTTAAGGCGTCGCAACTGTGGGGTTATTGACGCCTGCTTAAAAAGGGGCACAGTAAAAGTAATATTAAAAAAATTTTTAAAGATAGAATCAAAATATTTAAATAACAAAAAAATTAAAAGAACAATAGTACATTAAAAGCAATAAAAGAAAAATTTTAAAAAACGTCAAAACCTTGTAGAAGGCCACCCTCTCAATAAAGGTGGGGGACCTCATGTCCGGGAAAAAAACACCTCTCCCCCAAGCCGGGGGAAGACGGTAGGCACCGTCCGCCCCCAAAACCGGGAAAAAAAATTGCTTACGTAGGTCCCCAAAAGACTTTAGGACAGCAAACCAAAGTGCCCACATTAAAGGGGAAAACCAAGCAATCATCAAAAAGGAGGGTGGCCCCCTCCAGGGAGAAATCCAATTTGTATTAGGAGTGTGCCCCAAACCCCCAATGGGGTGCCAAGGGGGGCATCCCATCCCTCGGGAGAGTAAAATCATTGATTTTTTGGGCATTTTAGTTTTTTTTCCCTAAAATTTGCTTCCGGGGAAGGGTGAACTGCAGGGACCCCGAATATATTACCAGCCGAAAAGTGAAACTTTTTAGCTGCGCTTTTCCAGGAAAACAGCCCCTTTCCCCCAAAACCCTCTGTCCGGGGAACCAAACAAAAGCCCGGGCCGGCCTGTTTACAAAAAAGTTAAAAGGGCCAGCGGAGGGGAGAGGAAAAATTCATAGTGATTGAGGCCAAAAAACCAAAAAAAATTGGGAAACCCCGGAAGGGTTCCTGGGAATAAAATGAATTCGCCTTTTAAAAAGGTAAAAAAATTTTTGGGTGCCCGTTTTAAAGTGGGTAGAAATAAGCTAAAAAGTAAAAAGGGAAAAAACCCTGTGTGTAAATAGTGAAAAAATTTGGGGGTCCCCTAAAAGGGCCCTTTTAAGGGAAAAATTTTTGCAAAAGGGGGATTCTGGGAAAGAGGCCCACTCCTAGTCAGGGCAGACCAAAAGGCGGGGAGGAAAGGCTAAATGTTTTATCAAACCGGGGGTTTGGAAGTTTTCCCGGGGTGTGGATTGTAAAAGACCCCCGGAAACTTTTGCGTGAACGTTGGCCCCCTTTTTGGGGGTGGGGAAGACAGGGGAGGACCCCAACCAACCCAAATTCCCAATCCACCAATAGAGGGGGATGGGAGATGACCTGCCCCCCCGGTTTGCCAGACGGACACCAGCAGGGTTACCAAATCCAACATCCGCATCGAGTGGGTGTGGCAAGGATACCTTCACATCCAATTTAAGTTAAAAAGGTAAGTGAGCGATAAGATATGGGAGTGTAGCGCGATCAGCCCCCCCAGTTGTCGAGAGGACTTCAGTGCCCATTTTTCGAAACACTCGTTTTGAAGCACGAAGGTGAGGTACCCAAGCATCATTTGAAAAAATGAGCCCTAAAAACCGGCCTCTTCCCACATGGTTTCTTTTCCCGTAAAGAACAGGTCTGGGTCGGGAGAACCCCACGGTTTCTGCAAAAATAAACCGCTACAGTCTTCGCTGGAGAAAACCGGAAGCCACGATCCGTGTCCATTCAAAATTTTGTCAAAGAAAATTTAAGTCTTCTCTCTGCAACCGACCCTGGGAAACAGCAAAAGAGAGTGAAAATCATCCACGTATAAAGTATACAATCCCCCGGCAGTACTCAACAATACCATTGATGGCCACAGCAACAGAGCTAACTCAAAACCCTGCCTTGGGGGATGCCACCTGGAAGCAGGGGTTAAATACAGTATTTGCCAACCGAACTCTTAACCCTTTTTACGCACGGGAAAAGTTTAAAAAGTTTTTTCCCTCCACTGCAAACCGTCTTTTCTCCCTAAGGGTCCCGTGAAATGGCCAGACATGCCGCGAATTATTTTTTTTATTTTAAACAATTTCACCAAAAGTGTATCTTTTTTCCCCGGCATTTTATATTAAATTTGGGTTTTGCAAGAGATTTTTCTGCCTTATGAAAGAAAAAAATAAAAAGAAATGCAAATAAATAGCGGAATTTTCCGACTCGAAAAAATATTGAGTAAAGGGGAAAAAGAAAAACTTTCCCTTCACCACTTTGTAGCTCGAAACTTCCTGAGTCATTTTTTGGGTTTTTATGCCAATAAAAAACGGATTTTTAGAGGTTCCAACGCTCTTATAATTTTATATGGCCATTAGGCCAGCTCGGGGCACGTTTTTTAAAGGGCACAATTCGCGCGCCAGCTGCTGCTGAGTGGAAACTGACAACACAAACCCTTATCATTTTACATCCACTCACACGAAAGTTGACAAAGTTTATTTTATGGTCAGGTTGGGGTCTTTGACGCAAGAAAAATTTGACGAATTTGATAATACTTTTTTTTTGGCGAAAATTTTTAATGTTTTTTTTACGCAATTCGCGTCAAAAGCTCAGATTGCAACGGGCCCGTTTTGACGCGATCGATCACCCTGCGTGAAAGGGTTAAGAACCCGGGTTTGGGTTTTGGGAAACTCTGGAGGAAAACAGGCAAACGACCTCTTAGGCTAGTCCAAATTTATACAGAGACTGAAAAATCCGTGTCTCCAAGCGTGTCTAAGCCTTCTCAAGGGCGAAAAATAGGTCACATGGTGTTGTCGAGGGCAATGCCCCGCTTGGGGGACTTAAGGGAAAAAAGCGCCTCCTAGTGGGTGATTTCTTTCGGAATCCACACTGAGAAAGGAGAAAAAGTTTTTTCCCCTTCCAAAACCATTAAGTCAAAACCCTTTACCATTTTTTTTAACAGTTCACACACATGAATTAGGGTTTGGGGAAATTCGTGTAGTGAGTGGTCCTTCCCAGGCTTTGGTCAGGGTCACCACCGCCACAAACCCCCCCCAGGGAAAGTTCCTTCAATCCCTATTTTATTATAGATGCCCCAAAAAGAAATTTGAGCCCCTCTCTTAATGACAGAGCATCGCATATGGGATCATCTTGGGCCCCGGGGAAAGGGTTCCAAAAATTTTATGTCTTGACAAGCTACGAGGTTTAAAGAATATTGTAAGATTCCCCTCCGCAGTAAAAAACTATGCCTCTCGTTCTGTCGCCGTCTCTCCCAGCACTTTGGGGACGCAAAATCTGTCTCGCCTGATACAAAAAAAAAGGGGTTGCAAAATTTCCCCTGCTCAGTCAAGGGTCGCCTAGGGTCGATGAAGGGAATGGAGGGGCATTTATAGAAGAGGGGAAGGATATTGAACAGGATGACATGACACATTTATGGGGTGAAGGAGGCTGGTAGGAATTGGCAGAGGAAAAGGGAAAGGGAGGAGAAAAAAAATGGGGGGGGTGCAGGAAAACTTACAAAAAAAGGCGGGAAAAACCATTAAAAAATAAAAACCCCAACCGGGGAAAAGAAAAACCCGCTGCTTTTAATAGAGGAGTTAGTAAAGGGAAAAATTAGGGAACAGAAAGAAGTATGGGGGGTGACGTAGTATACATGGGAGTAGAAGGTGTGGGAACAGGAAAACAATAGAAAGCTGTTTGAGGCGATGCTTAGATCGAAGAAAAGGGCGGGGGGGACAAGGGGTGACCTGAATGGCATATTGGCCCGATGGGGGAAAAAGTTAAAAGGGAAAGGGGAGTTTTTATTAGATTTTGCTGAAAAGGGCAGGCTTAGAATAAGAATTGGGAGTTAGAAAACCCAACAACATGGGGGAAGAAACAAAGATCGGCGTAGATTATATACTTGTCAATGAGTCTGTAGATTGACAAGGATGCAGGATTTGGAAAAATGAGGATGTAGATATTACAGATCATAGCAGGATAGGGATCACGTGTGGCAAATGCAGGGAAGAAAATAAAGTTAAGAAGGTAATATGGAAAGAAAAATGGGATATTAAAAACGCTAACTGGATAGAGTATTGTCGAGGAATGGAGAATACCATGCCAGGAGATACAGAAGGAATTGGGAGCACTATTAATGACTGGGAACAAGGGATCAAGAAAGTCATTAGACAGGAAGCCAAGAAAGCGAAAGAAACAAAGTCATTTGGGGAGGCGGTGGCCAAGTGGTTAGCGTCTTGGAGTGCTGAACTCAATGTCCCGAGTTCGAATCCTGCCAGGAGCAACTCTTTCAAGAGCCTGGCAGGGGAGCAGAAGGTCCCGAGTTCAAGTCTCACCAAGGAGCTACTGTCAAAGCCATCGTCGAGTGACCGAAGCAACCCACATGCAGCGTATACCTGTCTGCCGATTGCGAGTGTGACGGTGAACTCTAGGGGCTGCATGCGCCTAAACTGAAGATCAAGAACATCATAGAAAATGGGATCTTCACCTGAGACCACAGGTGTCACTCTAAAAAAATCCAGCCTGCGCCACCAACGGGCGAGTTCGACTAACATCAAGACTCTCCATATGCCTACAGGCGCTATAGGCTACAACGTAATAAAAAAATAAAAAATAATAATAATAATAATAATAAAAAATAAATAAATAAAAATAGGAAAAACAAGGCTCAAAGGTTGGTGGGATAAGGAGGTCGGACAGATAATAGGAGATAGAAAAAAAGAGAACAGGAAACAGAGAAGTTTGGCTAAATTAGCAAGACTTCAAGGGGGGAGGTATGAGGAAGAATGGAGGGAGGCCTGGTATAGATACCAAGAGGCAAAGAAAAGAGCCCAGTCCTTAGTTAGGAAGAAAATAGGAAAGTGGGAAGAACAGGCACAGGTACTTCGTAATATGCCTAGAAGGGAAAGAGAAAAGGAAGGATGGAGAAGACTGAGGAGAAACCTAGGTGGGGCCAGTGGGCACCAAGAAGTTAGGCTGAAGATGGAGGATAGAGAGTTAACAAGAGAGGAAGAGATTATACCTGTAGTGGAAGAATACTGGAGGAAAGTCATATGGAAGGAGGAAGAAGAGGAAGAGGAAGTAGGGAACTTAGTTATTTACAGTGAAGAAAGAGAAATGGAAAGTGTAGAAATAGAGGAGCAGGATGTAGCTTCAGCTATACAAGCAATCAAGATAGGAAAATCAGGAGAACAGATGGAATCATAGGTGAATTCATAAAGTATGGAAGAGAAAGGTTGAAACTAGCTCTAGTTAATTTGTTTAGATAGATGTTGGAGAAAGGTGAGGTGCCTCAAGACTGGAAAAGGAGTAAGGTGACACTTATACATAAAAGAGGAGGTAAGCCAAAAGAGGATATAGGAAATTTCAGACCCATAGCAGTGATGAATGTACTGGCCAAGGTATTTGGGTGGGTGATAAACAACAATCTAATGTCATGGCTGGAGGAAGATAAGGTGCTGGGAGAAGAGCAAAATGGGTTCAGGAAAGGTAGAGGAGGTTTAGGAAGCATGTTGGTGATCAAGGAAATCATAGAGAGGAGCCGAAGGCAAGATGAGGAACTGTAGCTACCTGGGGGGGCATTTTCGAAGGGGCTCTAAACTACACCCTCTTAGCGTCCTAGGAACTACTTAGCTATACCGGGCTAAGAAGACTACTAAGGAAGCATTTTCGAACGTAATCTTAGCCTCGTATAAGGCCAACCCTTCTTAGTGCTACCACCTCCGCTTCAACCAATCAGCGCTTATATATTTTAGCGAAATATACCTATTTCGTTTTCTGATAAATGAATTAGAACCATGCATAAATTAGCGTTAAATAAATAAATAAAATCATCAATCGGGTAATTTTCCCGATTGATGAGGTTATTTATTTAGTTAACGCTAATTTATACATGGTGCTAATTCATTTATCAGAAAACGAAATATAAATAAATAACATCAATCGGGAAAACTACCCGATTGATGATTTTATTTATTTAGTTAACGCTAATTTATGCATGGTGGTAATTCATTTATCAAAAAACTAAATACATCAATGGAAAGCTAATAAAATTGCGCTTCTATTGATACCCTTCATGATAAAAGTTGACTCGCAAAGTTTTAAATGGCGAAGAGTTGAAGTGAATCTTAAGTGCATGCATATTTCTTCAGTCTCATAATGGCATTTCTTTAGTGTGTTTTACTGTTTTTTATTTGATAATATTATAGAACAAACATTTACGAAGATTACAGTATATCATATATACTGATAAACCAGTCTATATGATAGTCATATGCAGCAAGTGAATGGGCCAGCAGACTGACCATGGGGCCAGTACTGCAGCGTCCAGCGCGCGTAGTTGCGGAGTGTCACATCCAGTTCTACTGTTATCTATGGGTTAGGTTATCGGTGGGTCAAGCCCCCCGCTAGGTTTGGCTAAATTTGGCTAGGTTAGGTTAATTTTGGTTGGGCAAATTTCTCTAGATATAAGGAAATTACCCTAGATCTAGGGAATTTTACCTCCACCTACACAACTCTTAAATTAAGTGTTTCCGACGCATAATTTGTTCCCCACCCGAAAACCCCGCATTCCCACAGGTCCCTAAACTTGTTTGGGGGAAGTGCGAGAGTATGGGCAAACACTAGAAATTTACCCATCTGCCTATCCATACTCCTGTCTCTCATCTCTCGCCATTCATCCACTTCGACTTCTCCTACCACTACCTCCAACATTTTTGTTCTAGCATACTCATACCGTTCACATTATAGCCTCAATTGTACTCCACAGTTTCATCCACTCCTGTCTCACACATCACACACGTCTTGCTAACACCATTCTTCTATCAGTACATACGACTATTTACCTCTTTAGCGATACTTGATCTTGATCTTGATATTACCGTAAGGTATAAAATCTTTCTCTGCACCGTCGAGTGGCCTAAGAATACTCACATGCTGCCCATTAACTCTACCTACGATTGCGAGTGCATCGGAGGCCACAGGGGGGCGACATGAACCTCTAATCACAAGCGTCACTATAAAAATCCTGCCTGCGCCAACTACTGATCTATATAACATGGATCGCGGAAGCCTGGCTCAGCACTGGTTCCATCTGTCCGCCATCTTGCCAAAACCAAAACAAAGCCTTGTTTCTGCGGCTCGCGTTGCTGTCTGGTTGTGTTATCGCCTCGTCATGCCAAGCTGTGCTGCTATGTCCTGTACAAACAGACACCACACACACACACACACACACACGCACCCACCACACACCCACACCCACGACACACCCACACCCACACCCACACCCACACACACCCAGACACCCACACCCACACACACACACCACACACACTCCCCACCCAGCCCATCCACTCTTAATCCATCTACCCACTCCAGTCATCCACCTACTAGTTAAAAAAAAATATAGGTGGATATGGTATACTTTTTTTTATATAGGTAGATAAAGATATAAGTATATTTTTTTATACTTGTTAACAATTAGTGGGGAACGGAAGCAGACCTGAGTGCGGTTATGATACAAATGATCATAGCGCTTCCTAATAAACGGTGCTTGTTCTAATGGAGATAGCTTTATTTTGCGAAAAGAAAAAAAGAAAAAAAAAGTATACTTTGTGGTTAAAGTTAGGTTAGGTTTCATTACAACCTATAAGGTTAGGTTAGGTTTCATTAAAACCTTTAAGGTTAGCTAGGTTAGGTTTCATTAAAACCTATAAGGTTAGGTTAGGTTAGGTTTCATTAAAACCTTTAAGGTTAGCTAGGTTAGGTTTCATTAAAACCTTTAAGGTTAGATTAGATTTCATTAAAACCTATAAGGTTAGGTTAGGTTTCATTATTATTAATTTTTTTTTTGGGGGGGGAGGTTGCGCAAAATAAAACTATCTCCATTGCAACAAGCACCTATTGTAGGCCAAGAAAAAATAGTTGATGTCTCTGAAAACGACCGCGAAACTCTCGTCCATTATTACCAAAAGTTGTTTCGTACACTCAGCTCAGAGTTGAACTTGACTACTAGAGTGACAAAACGACACCAGGTATGTACGAAAATACTCAAAATCAGTGTACGAAACTACCCAGCCAGCACCGGAACATGGGACCCATGTGGCCCCCATGTGGGCTACTATATGTGCACCATGTGGGCATCTCACATGGTGCCCATATAGCTTTGTCCACGCGCACCGTGTGCGCCGCATGTGGCCCTCTGTACCCCCCCTGCTGTAACCTATAGACCCTGAGGAAGAAACCCTTGTTTCTTACCTACACTCATCATCACTGCAAGTTACACATCACCACAGGTCACACCATTAACTAGACTCAAATTGTGTCATGAGTTTACCAATCACCCGCTGCTTGTTCTTACTGTTTGCCAGGAATGACGTTTGGGAGGTGGTAGGCACCATATCCACCTCAAATATAATATCTGCAGATGCATTCTGGATTGCTCTCCTGTGTTGTTCTACTGCTTTTGTTGACATGGTGAAGTCGTATCCATCATATATATAATTGTTGAGCCCCTACCATAATGATTTAGAACATGTGTCACATAGGTGTCACACACGTTTCTATATGTAGCGTCACATGGCCAAGTTTCCTGTATGAATTATGGCTGTATTAGACCAGTGTCCTTCTCGGGACACACTCATTGTCTTGGGCGACTTCAATGCTACTACTGGCACTGTGAGAGATTGCTATGAGTTATGTGTTGGCCCCCATGGCTCCGGTACCAGAAACATTAACATTTCTCTTTGTGGAAATTTAATGTCACAAACATTTATTTAATTAGAGTTCTTACCTTCAAAAACCCTTTGTCTATCTCATCCCGACCAAATACCCCGGCCAGTACTAACTAAGATACTTGTTATGGCATATGTAAGGGGTAGAGGCGTGAGTGTGGGGTGTGGCACGTTGTGTTGCCGGCCTCACCCATGCTGCGGAGTCAGCGAGATGGAGGGGCCGACGGGGTTAGGAGAGAGATGTCATGTAGCTTATTTGCATCTCTTATAAATAGATGGTAACATAATAGATATTTATATAGAGTAGTTATATTATCAGTTTATTCTATGGTAGAAACATTACTTGCTACGTGCTATATATTTATTAAGGGAGCAGACGTATATGTATGATAGATAAACGAGTAGTTGTCAACATGCTTGAGAGAGGCAGCGGCGGCTCATCGCCGCCCTCGACGAGAGGCGGGAGAAGGGCGACTGCCTGCGCTAGGGATAGACGGAGCTTAACATTGACTCCTGTATATTTCGTCAAAGTGTATATATTGTAGATTAACACAATAATACTACCTCAATTACCCTGGCGTCTCTCTACATCCTCACGAAACCACTGATTAACATTCCAACGTTATTAGATGAAAAGAAACGTGAATTACTGGACCATTGACTCATCACCCACATTCCAAGGTGAGTCTACCTGTGTGAATAATTACTCTCGTAAAGGTAGCCTATATCCAGAACAATTGGTGGCGGCGTGTGGCACGAATACTATTATCTCAGTGCTGAACAATGGACCCGTTTACTCTACTTGAGGTAAGGATTGATTTGACATCTTCAAGCCTCATATAGTTGGGCAGTGATGTTGATTTTTCTATGTGAACAGTATTTTTGATGATACAGCCAATTTAAGTACAGGAAAATGTATACGCTCTAAAACGACTGGCGCCATGTTGTGACGTCACTAGCTTAGACAACAGAGCAAAACAGCTGTGTAGCGGCCGCTACTATTATGTACTACCTACTAATACACCAACTTGCATTACCAATACTACCGCAAGATGACCAGTAATCCTCCTTCAAGTGATGTACTAGGTATTCACTGTGTTTGTGAATATGTAAGTTGTAGTTTATAAGGAAAAAGTGGATAGACAGAGCAAAGTGGCCCGAGACACCAGACAAGTGATGACTTCTGGGATCGGCATTCCTTATAGGGAGCTTAAATGAACCTGCAATGACATGTAAAGCTAGACAGATAGAAGAACTCATAGAGGAACAGGTAGAAATGTATGGCTTTCTTTCCCCACATAAGCAAAACATACACCCTTCGTCACTCTACTCACCACTACAACCTTTACTAACCATACATTTCTACCTGTTCCTCTATGAGTTCGTCTATCTGTCTAGCTGTACATGTCATTGCAGGTTCATTTAAGCTCCCTATAAGGAATGCCGATCCCAGAAGTCATCACTTGTCAGGTGTCACGGGCCACTTATCTCTGTCTATCCACTTTTTCCTTATAAACTACAACTTACATATTCACAAACACAGTGAATACCTACTACATCACTTGAAGGAGGATTACTGGTCATCTTGCGGTAGTAGGGGTAATGCAAGTTAGTAAGGTTAGTTAGGTTAGTAAAATAAAACTATAATTTGCGGTTTGCTGAGCCAAAACAAGCCGATCAGCTGATCAGGCGAGATCTGAGTCTGCAGTTACTACGTCACAACCAATCACAGCGCGTTCCGCCGTGTTGTGATATTTTGGCCCCAAAAAGGCCATATATTTAATTTATGGTGCATTTCTCAGCAAAAAGAATATGAGTACAGTGATATGTAGCCTATATTGCACCCAAAGCTTTATAATACTCCGTGTTTTAGGTGTGAGTAAACGGGTCCATTACAATTACGTTGAAACTGTGTGTTGGAATTCGTGGTTGTGAGGGAGACGAAACTTTTTTAAACAAAAACGAAACTTTTTGAACCAAGCAGCAGCTTGGCGAGTGAACGATACATTAAGGACAACGGAGGGACGAGAGAGACGGTGAGGGAAGGTCGAGACAAGCTGACGCAGCGAGTACAAGGCCTAGGTACAAACCTCCACTACCACCTAACTCACGGTGAATCATCTCAACACTTCCAATTATAATCCGTCTACGCCTGTTTCCGGACGAATGAAGCGATGGTGTAATGGAAGGACGTTAATGAGTGTTTAATTGAGAACTATTTTCCTGCGACCGGTGCTCCCGGGGGATTTAAAAGTTACTCATTTCACTCATCTCATCTACAATTACTCATCATATCAACGCCAGAAGAACTGGTCAGGACAAGATTCCCAACGTTTGTCATGTGACGAGAGGGGGACTCTCCATCATCGCGAGGACAACGAGGGACATACCTTGGACGTATCTACAACCTGGTTCTACAAGTATTAATTAAGTTAAGTAGCTACAAGCATTTAGCTAAACACTACAATTACACTTAATTATTTAATTACACAAACATGAGGAATTATTTTAGTTTCATCTCATTGATAAATTCTTATCAGTGAATTGTGGAAATTATCCACCAAACACCCTCTCATAATTGGTAGAGTGGTGGTTTGTCCCCCCCCCCCCCCCTAGTGAGGGAGTTATTGTCCGCTCGTCATAGGGGTGAGTAGGAATGTATATATATAATTTAAATGGTAATGGGTCCAATCGTGGCGGTCCACCTGCTTGCTACCGAAAGGTGACACGTGGAATTGGTGTTGGCCGTTGCTCGCTGAGCCCACGGAGAATCAGTACTATTCCAGACCCTATCGAGTTAACATCTCTTCTCTAATTATAATGAAGAGTTTTGTACATACGTTAATTTTGTACATAAAGTGTTAAACCAATAGGACTTGTCTTAGCGACATAGCAAATATCAGTGCCGCGTCTATTAAGCCTGAATAGCTTCCTAGACGTATCAGTGATTATAAACACCGCGCCGTGATGGTTTTGATGAACCACTTGACGCCCAGCACATCGCCTCCAGCCCCCTACTCTTCAGTCCTTCACGGGCGGGCTAGATCACGCGCAGACCACTTCGGATCACAAGTCATGCAGTATTAATTCAAGCCCCGCCCGTCAGGGTGGCAAGGTTGGTAGAGACGTGTGCTCGCAATGTGCAGCGTCCCTGTGCATTCGGTCAGCGGTTCGAGTCCGCCTAATTCGTGCTGACGTGGCGGCGCTTTGTATAGTCAATAACCTTGTAGTTGGTACTTGCAAAGTGTCTAGATAGGATGAAAATCTTATCTTATTATTCAAGCCTACGTAATTCAACCCTACTATCCACCGATAAGTATCCTAGTTAGTTGATTAGCTGGGGTATTGTGTTGGGATGAGATAGAACACGGGTTTTGATTAGGTAAGACTCACATTAAATAAATATGTTTGTGATACAAATAGTCTGCCCTTAAAGCGTTTTTTTTCTGTGGAAGGAGAATTTCTTTGTAGGAAAGAGAAAACGGTTCTTTTTAGCGGGGACGGCCGTAACTTGTTATTTTTTTAACAAATTTTCTTTTTACCACTTATGGAGGCGTTTTACGTATGAAATTAATATATTATAACTACGTTATTGTCTCATTTAATGCAAAAAGGTAAGGAAGATTAAAAGGGCTTACTAATGTGTTTTTATCTCAAGTAAAGAGGAATCTTGCTGCAACGGCGGAACAGAAAAAAGAAAACGTAGATGATTTAACCCCAGACTTAAATAAACTTACACTGAGGAGCGGTAAGCAGTATTCCACTATGCCTGATTCTACTACTACTACTACTACTACTACTACTACTACTGCTACTGCTGCTACTGCTACTGCTACTGGTACTACTACTACCACTAACTTTATTCCTCTAACAGCTGCAACAACTCATACAATAACGACTCAATCACAGGCTGGGCCAGCCAACCCTGGGGCTGTATTTCCTACTTCATTTAAGGTGCTACCCACAGAAGCATCCGTGCGACCATTTAGTGGAGATGAGGAAGACTACAGTGCATATCAATTTCTCACTCTGTGGACGTAATGAGTAACTCAGATGTATACAGGCCAGCAGATAAAATTGTTTTCATTCGATCTAGACTACAACCTGGATCGAGAGCTCAACAATTAATGCAGAGCACAGCACTTTCTGCCCGGAAGATTGGGCAAGTTTACGACAAATTCAGGGAGAATTTCCTGAGAGTTTTCAGTGGTGGAGCAGCAACCACCGTAGTGAAACAAGTAAGTCATGTGACTGACTCTATAATAACAAATTTGCCGTCGCAAACTGTATGGGATGGGTCTATCGCGGCCAATATGTTAACAGAGGGGTGCACCAAAATTCTAACGGAGGCACATTGGTGTACTGGAACAGAAATTAGTATGGATAATAGGTCCAAATTTCTGGAACTGTTGTTCTATATGCTACATGTCCAGGGGAAGGTGCGTCGTGCAGCTCTTTCTTTGCCCTTCCATCCTAAGGACGAGTTAGTGGATTTCATAACAGCATTAGACGGCAAGCTTATGGAGACAGAACACTCTACGGCTTTCACAGCCGCAGTTGCTGGAGTAAATACTCCTATTCCAACACAAGAAAATAACACCTCCCAGCCTTCTTATGCAGTGGCAGCTGCGAGAGAGGCAATCATTTGTTCCTACTGCAACAAGGTGGGACATACGGTAAAGAAATGCCTCCGCAAGCGCGCAGAAATGCGGAAGGCATCGCCAGTGGGTGATAATCAAACTGCAAACGCCACCTACGGCTCCAAGGGGAGTCCCTCAACCAGGATTAAATCTTCCTTTTCCTTCCGGGGGAGGGGACAGCAGCAAAAGCACAGAATAAGTAGGGAGTCCTACTACTGCGCGATTCACGGTACGGGTAATCACGGTACCGACCGATGCTACCAGATAAAAGAAGCTCGCGCAAACTATGAGCAAAGGTGGGCTGCTGGGAGAGGTAAGTCGTCGGGGGAAGACATGCGAGCCTCGTCGCACCATCCAGGTTAACTCAACACAACCGCGAGAGAGATTTTCATCGCGCAGGCACGGCGGATTTGTCGATTTACCACAATATTGTGGCTGCCTGCCAACAAACAAACATCATGGCAATACCTACGAAAGTAAGCCATCAAAACCTTTCCCTGGCTGTAGACACTGGAGCTACTGTAAATGTACTCTCTGAAGAGTCGTATCAGGCTCTAAAGAGGAGTGCACGTGGTGGCCGTTGGCCGTGACGCCAGAGTGATTTGAATGTGAAGGGGGTCACAGGTTCATCTTTAAAAATAAAGGGAACAGTGTTCTCACCTATCAATCTGAACAAAGGAGTTCCTCCGGTTCGTATGGAGTTCTATGTAGCATCCAACTTTCAGCTCCCTGTAGACGGGCTGTTGGGTTTAGCCAGAGAGCTTCTACGAGAGGTGTCACTCCGGCCGCGCCATTTTGATTTCATGGACGGCAGCGATCCTAGCGGCAGAGGGGCTTCTGACAGTCGCTCGTGCAGAACGAGGGGGAATCTCATCTCCTTTTGGTGATGATGGGGTGATAATGGAAGGTGGGAGAGAGGGAAGGAAGGAGATATGAGAGAAGGAAAGGAGGAATAAGGAGTAAGGAAGAAATTGGAGGGATGAAGAGTCAGAAGAGGAACTGACGAGGAAAGAAATAAGGAATCAAAGAAGGGAAGGAATTCCTCCACTCACGCGTTACCCATCTTCCCCCACCCATTCACTCACCCATTACCCCACACGCGTTACCCATCTTCCCCCACCCACTCACTCACCCATTACCCATCACCCCACACCCATTCACTCACCCATTACCCATCACCCCACACCCATTCACTCACCCATCACCCCCACCCATTCACTCACCCATTACCCATCACACCACACCCATTCACTCACCCATTATCCATCACCCCACACCCATCCAGAATTAGGTTAGGATAAGAACAAGAGAACATACGTAATATAAAAGGCAAAATCAACAACAGAGGAATGGCTACATGTGTGGCAATCAGCATTAAAGAACACAGTCACCGATTTCCTCTCACTCACTATATAATATATATATATATATATATATATATATATATATATATATATATATATATATATATATATATGATATATATATATATATATATATATATATATATATATATATATATATATATATATATATATATATATATATATATATATATATAATTATATATATATATATATATATATATATATATATATATATATATATATATATACTCTGTTGTTTTTTACGACGTGAAAAATCCTGACCTCTAGCTACTTACTGACTGATATTTGATGCCAAGAGAAGGGAATACTACGCTTCTTCTAAATTTCAGTTGTATTCTATCATAGTTAACCATAATATCAGGCAAACATGGGCATCATTCTAAGCATGAGACCTTAAGATAGAATGGAATTTTCGCATCGTATAAAAAAAAAAAAAAAAAAAAAAAAGAGACTATAATCTCCCTAACTCACCCATCACCCATTCACTCACTTACCATCGTTGTGCCAGTTAATATTTACCCATTACCCATAACCCATCATCCCCCACCCATCACCCATCACCCCCCACCCATTACTCATCACCCCCCACCCATCACACCCCTTCCATTATTCATCACCCCCACCCATCACCCATCACCCCCCACCCATACTTTTGATACAAAGTTATATTCTTTCTGTACAGGAAATTGTATTGATCACAAACTTTAACTACACACCATGTTTTATTGATGAATTTCAAATTCACAAAATAGAATTTTTGACATTTAATTTATTCACTAGGTTATTTCACACATCTTGCACAATAACAAGATAAAAAAGTGCAATGTTCCATGTGTGTGGGGTGATGGGTAATGGGTGAGTGAATGGGTGTGGTGTGATGGGTAATGGTTGAAGGAATGGGTCCGGGGGGATGGGTGATGGGTGAGTGAATGGGTGTGGGGTGATGGATAATGGGTGAGTGAATGGGTGTGGGGTGATGGGTGAGTGAATGGGTGTGGGGTGATGGATAATGGGTGAGTGAATGGGTCCGGGGTGATGGGTAATGGGTGAGTGAATGGGTCCGGGGTGATGGGTAATGGGTGAGTGAATGGGTGGGGGTGATGGGTGAGTGAATGGGTGTGGGGTGATGGGTAATGGGTGAGTGAATGGGTGTGGGGTGATGGGTAATGGGTGAGTGAGTGGGTGGGGGAAGATGGGTAACGCGTGTGGGGTAATGGGTGAGTGAATGGGTGGGGGAAGATGGGTAACGCGTGAGTGGAGGAATTCCTTCCCTTCTTTGATTCCTTATTTCTTTCCTCGTCAGTTCCTCTTCTGACTCTTCATCCCTCCAATTTCTTCCATAGTCCTTATTCCTCCTTTCCTTCTCTCATATCTCCTTCCTTCCCTCTCTCCCACCATTATCACCCCATCATCACCAAAAGGAGATGAGATTCCCCCTCGTTCTGCACGAGCGACTGTCAGAGGCCCCTCTGCCGCTAGGATCGCTGCCGTCCATGAAATCAAAATGGCGCGCCATGTTAAATCACCCGAGTGACACCTCTCGTAGAAGCTCTCTGGTTTAGCTACGATGAAGTCTAATCGAATTGGGATAAATCCCAACTTAAATTTAATAACATTTAAAGGGAAGCAGTTAAAGGCGATGGATTCTCCTATGTCTCTGACTCCCCTATATGTCAAATCACTCACAGGGAAGAGAGGCGATAAGCGAGGGCCACCGACTGGTGTAGTTCCCTCAATTCATGTCTCTAACGCTCGCGTGAATCTTACAGCGGGCTGGAAACTCGTGAAGGCCACGATTGTCGGTGACCATGAAATCCCCGATCGTATGGCGATGCGTGTTCCAGTGGCGGTTCCTGATGCACCTATAGACAGTGAAGATGTATGACAGTGAGTGACAGACAGTGAGGCCATCTCGATGGCCTCAGTAAAGTAAAACGATTGGCCGTAGAGGCGACACTTAGCACTGTCAGCCCAGGACATGTCACATCAGCATTGGTTGTTAACGCCACAGGTGGACCAGTGCGAGTTAAACATGAAGTTTTCCTTGGGGAAGGGTTGGTGTATGATCGATAGGTGGTACCTGAACCATTGGAGTTACTTACTGTTTGTGTTGCTTCGGTGCAGAAGTCCGCCGTTGACATCGAGCAGGGTCTGGTACCAACCCTCAGTTCGCTTGTCAACGTCGTTGACTACCCGGAGTTAAAGCACTCGCTCTTGGAACTCTTGGGTCAGTACCGAGATGTCATAACACTCCCCGGTGAAGCTCTTGGTGCTACCGATACAGCGGAGCATCACATTAAACTCAGTCCAGGGACCAAACCTGTCTACATTCCTGCTTACAGGCTACCCCATAGCCAACGGGCTGTGGTAGAAACACATGTAGAGGAAATGTTGGAGCAAGGAGTTATTCAACACTCGTGCTCACCCTGGAACAGTCCTTTGTTCCTTGTCCCGAAGAAGGAAGGAACTTTTCGCCCAGTTATTGACTTTCGGCGAGTGAATCAGGTCTCAGAAGATGACAGCTATCCTTTACCTAAAAGATCTGCTCATGTCGTTAGGTCCGGGTAATACAATTTTCAGTAGTTTGGACCTTTTGTCGGGGAACTGATAGGTACCCATGGCAGAATCCTCCAGAGAGGTTACGGCGTTCAGTACGCCGGGAGGTCACTACGAATGGCTTCGGATGCCGTTTGGCTTGAAATCCGTGCCGCTTACTTTTCAGAGAATGATAAATATAATTTTTGCCATGGCTGGACATCCGGGACGTAATCGTACCCTAGCAGCCGCGAGGCGTGTGTATTTTTGGCCCACAATGCGTGTGGACATTGAAGAATATGTTGCCAGGTGTGTATCTTGTGCCCAAAACAAAGGGACGAATCCAGGACCCGCTCCTATATTAGAATACCCACCACCTGAGCAACCATGGGACGTAGTTGCTATAGATCTTCTACAGTTACCCAAGAGTCATCACGGCTCACAATATCTTTTGGTGTGTGTAGATCACTTTTCAAGGTTTGTAGTCCTTGCACCGGTGAAGAATAAAACGGCTGCGACTGTAGCCCATGCATTAATAACTCATCTTTTCTGCCCTTATTCCACACCAAGAGTATTGCTCAGTGATAATGGCGCAGAGTTCCGTAATGCATTGCTTGCGGAGATTTGTACATTGTACAATATTAAGCAGACTTTCACGGTCGCATACCATCCAAACTCGAATGGGCTGGCGGAGCGCGTTAACAGGAAGATCCTTGACGCGTTGAGACCTGTTGTAAACAGTTTGCACGACAATTGGGAAGATTGGTTACCCTACGTGACGGCTTGCATTAATAGTTCAGTTTGCGAGTCCACGGGCAAGTCTCCTCACTACATACTTTATGGTGCGGATAAACGGATGTCATATAACCTATTGGCCAAGCCCGATAAACCTGTGTATAATATAGATAGCTATCTGGATCAGCATTTGCATGTCTTTACTAATATACACAAAAAAGGTTACTTTGAAAAGTTTACTTAGTTGAAAGGCTACAAGCTTTTCGTGCAGAGATGATGGCACAACAACATAAGCGTACGGTTCCTATTACAATAAGAAAAGGCGATACCGTAATGGTTCAGAGTCCAAGTAGGAATTCCAAGTTGGCGCCGAAATTCTTGGGCCCGCGCATTGTTGTTGGTGAGAAGCATGGCAATAAGTTTGAGGTATTGGATCCAAATAATTCATAATGACAGGTTAAAGAAGACCAAAGCCCGACGGGACCCGGCCTTTGCTGAATGTGCTTATACCTACCTCCACGCACTTCCACTAACCCAATCACCACTAACGCCAAGAACGGCTATAATCTACGACCCCGAGTCTAATTATTTTTCTTTCACATCATGCTATGTGAAATGCATGTATTACATGTTTTATCATAATAGATCTTCGGAAGGATCGACTGACCTTCATGAAGCTTGCTGTATGCCAACCATGTTATAGGTTCCATTCCTTTGCATGCCCAAACGAAGCGAGACCTTGTCAATGCTTTCGGTGGGGTGTCTCAGTTCATATTTTGAGACAGCTATGGATGATCATGTCCGAGACTTGCAGGAGGACTATAAACGACTGGTTACTATTTTGGCGGCTAACTTAATGGTTTATTAGCATTAACAGTAAAAGGTTGGACATTCTTGACATTGATCTCCGACACCTTTTGAATATTTTTGGCTTTACCTATTAACAGGCCAATCGGCTTAATAGAGTGCTGAACAGTGCGACTGTGCGTTTAGATGCTCTGAAGTGATTTTTAATTCTTTGACCATTTAAACCCATATGACCTTATAAGCTTTCCTAGTTTTTTAATCCTCATTCACTGTGGTCGTTTCCAATGTTGCGGCGATTAGCCAAACATGGTAGATGCAGCTAGTGGGAGAGTAACCGCGAGTCTTTTTACTGAGGAGGATTTCTTACATACACTGGATAATGGTCAAGATGAATTAAATTTGCAACCCTTGTTCAGACAGGATGCTATTCAGCCCTACTATCCGGTCTTGTAAGTAACGCTTACCATGGATGTTATTGTAGTGCATGTCACCTTTAAGTCATCAGAGATTTTTTAGACTTGTCGGGTGGAATCTTTTCTATTTTTATATTAATCAGACTTTTATAACACAGGACTTACTATCATCTCTAGTTTTTAGTGGCTGACGATCTGTCTCTATGCATCTGGCCGACTAGGGGATCTATTTACCGCTTCACTATTTGCCTTCCTTCATATTTAAGGAGGCATATGTGAATTTGACATTTTTAAAGGGTAGTCCAGCTGAAGCATTGAATCCGTTTCATGGGTATCAATAATTTTTATGAGCGAACATAATGTGACTGTCGTTTGCCCTTAATCCCCGTCCACACTATGCCTCATGACGCGCGCGCTGAAGCAGGTGGATGTGTTGAAATCCCACCCGAGTGTCCAGACTGTGCCTCACCGCCATGGCGATGAGGCAAGGCTCCGTCACAAGTTCAATTGATGTTCATTGCAATTTTTGACCACCTAAATATTTTTGCATTGAGACGTATCATATACCGTTATAATCGGAAAAGTGTGCTGCTTCCGAGACAGTAATTAAAAATTCAATGCAAGCAAAATTACAGAAATAACAAGGAGTTGAATAAAAAAAAGGTGTGAGATGTTTATGCACTAGTTCGCTTTAGTCTTATTATCTTATTCTTGGTATAGTTTACTGCAATTTATTTATATTCATGACACGCAGTAATGTCTCGTGAAGATGATGGTATGTTCAGTCTTCCTAAATATCATCTCATTCATCTGGTATTTTGATAATACCATGTATTGATATACATTATGGAGCGTGGCGGGTGACGTCCTCCCTCAATGGAGCTAAGTGCAGCACTGAGCACTGCGGCATGTTGCGGCAATCAGGCCGGGTTGGATTCGCTCAGCACGTTGCATGGCGGTGTTGCAACCCTCGATTCTCAACAGCACCACTAACAGCACGCGCGTCATGAGGCATAGTGTGGACGGGCCTTTACGGAACTTCCTATCAACAGGTTTCTGGTCACTATGGAATAGTTGGTTTTTTGTTTTGTTTCCAGGAAGTTTTTACAAGAAACATCTCCACTGTTTCCGCTCAAATCTCTTCAGAGTTTAACATTCTCTAGAATATCTTTTGTTCCTAATACCATCTCTGACGAGTCGCAGTATACCGCGGCTCTGGAGAACGCCTCTCCTGATTATCCAAACCCCATTGTTTTCTATCCCAGTGTACTATAGCTACTTTGTTGCTGTGTTAAGCGAACTATCACGTTAGGCAAGTATCTTTTACGTGGAAAAGTTCAATCTTTACAGGTCTGACAGGTATTACACATTTTTAACATGGTTAGGTACATTTTCTTATGCCGCGTGGGCGCGCCAGGTGCGTGACCGAGCGATGTTATGGCATATGTAAGGGGTAGAGGCGTGAGTGTGGGGTGTGGCACGTTGTGTTGCCGGCCTCACCCATGCTGCGGAGTCAGCGAGATGGAGGGGCCGGCGGGGTTAGGAGAGAGATGTCATGTAGCTTATTTGCATCTCTTATAAATAGCTGGTAACATAATAAATATTTATATAGAGTAGTTATATTATCAGTTTATTCTATGGTAGAAACATTATTTGCTACGTGCTATATATTTATTAAGGGAGCAGACGTATATGTATGATAGATAAACGAGTAGTTGTCAATATGCTTGAGAGAGACAGCGGCGGCTCACCGCCGCCTTCGACGAGAGACGGGAGAAGGGCGACTGCCTGAGCTAGGGATAGACGGAGCTTAACAGGGACTCCTGTATATTTCGTCAGAGTGTATATATTGTAGATTAACACAATAATACTACCTCAATTACTCTGGCGTCTCTCTACATCCTCACGAAACCACTGATTAACATTCCAACGTTAACAGATTAACAGAAACGTGAATTACTGGACCATTGACTCATCACCCACATTCCAAAGTGAGTCTACCTGTGTGAATAATTACTCGCGTAAAGGTATATCCAGAACATACTTATCGGTGGATAGGAGGGTTGATAAGGGTTGAAGGCTTATCAATACTGCAATGCTCTTGGTATTCGGGCTGGTCGTGCGTGGTCAGGGCCAGAGGTGCAGGGCAGAGGCGGATGTTTTGGTGTGAGGCGTCAGGCGGGTAATCACATAAACACGACACGGCGAGATATTCGCTATGTCGATAAGACACGTCCTATAGGTGCCTTGCACGTGACGTCACAGCCCTCATTGCGCAGGCGACAGACACGGGAGATGCGAGCGTGGAGGACCAACAAACTCCACTTGCCGCCCATGTTTACCCACTTATGGTAATTTTCCCCTACCAAATATATGTTTATCGGTATAAATGATATACTGTTATCTTCGGAAATGTTTGTTCTATAATATTATCAAATAAAAACCAGTAAAAGACCCTAAAAAATGCCATTATGACACTCTGAAGAAATATGCATGAATTTAATATTCACTTAAACTCGTCGTCATTTAAAAGTTTGCGAGTCAACTTTTAACATGGAGCATATCAATAGAAGCGGAATTTTATTAGCCTTCCATTGATATATTTCGTTTTCTGATCAATGAATTAGCACTATACATAAATGAGCGTTAACTAAATATATAACATCATCAATCGGGTAGTTTTCTCGATTGATGGTGTTATTTATTTAGTTAACGTTAATTTATGCATGGTGCTAATTCATTTATCAGAAAACGAAATATATAAGTAAATAAATAATATCCTAAATCGGAGAATTTCCCGATTGATGATGTTATTTATTTAGTTAACACTAATTTATGCATAGTGCTAACTCATTGATCAGAAAACGAAATATATCAATGGAAAGCTAATAAAATTCTGCTTCTATTAATATGCTCCATGTTAAAAGTTGACTCGCAAAATTTTAAATGGCGACGAGTTAAACTGAATATTAAATTCATGCATATTTCTTCAGAGTCTCATAATGGCATTTATTTAGGGTGTTTTACTGTTTTTTATTTGATTATATTATAAAACAAACAATTCCGAAGATAACAGTATATCATTTATACTAATAAACATATATTTGGTAGAGGAAAATTACCATAAGTGGGCAAACACGGGCGGCCCGTGGAGTTTGTTGGTCCTCCGCCTAGAAAATCAGAGCGCCGACGGGCGGCATTTGGCTTGAAGCCGCTAGATCGTGACTTCAGTGCAAGGCACCTATTGTTTAACACTTATGTCAGCAAAAGTTTATATACAACTTCTCGATATAATCAGAGAAGATTAGAGAGAGATGTTACTCCAGCAGGGTCTGGAAATGTACTGACTCACTCTCTACCGCAAGCCGGCCAGCCACGAAAATATCATACGTGTCAAACCATCGGTGGCGAGAATTTAAGAGTCGGCGGCCAATGACCAGCTGTTTCAAAATTAATTTTCTAATACAGGAGAACCTCGTTTATCCGGCACCCACGGGGGGGAGCGCATGCCGGATAACTCATTTTGCCGTTGTTTTGAGAGTTACTCTTATGGAATCCCCCAAAATCCTTTTTTTTTTTTTTTTTTTTTTTTTCCATCACAAGGAACTGGCCAAGGGCACAACAAAAATGGGTAACACAAAGGCCGCTTAGTTGCCAGTCCCTATAAAGAAGACAGTCAGAGAATAAAATAAAAAAGTGGGGTGAGCCAATTTAGTTCGGGAGGTGTCTTGTTACTCTTCTTTTGAAAAGATGTAAGTCATAGGAAAGTGGAAAAATAGAAACAGGAAGAGAGTTCCAGAGTTTATCAGTGGAAAAAAAAAAAAAAAAAAAAAAAAAAAAAAAAAAAAAAAAAAAAAAAAAAAAAAAAAAAGCCTGGGTCGAATAGTGCCGTTGTTTTGAGACTGCCGTTGTTTTAAATGCCGGTTAAACGAGGTTCTCCTGTATAAGGTTAAAATGGTTAATACCACTGGGAATCTTCATTTAGCATATCCTAGTACTTATCATTTACTTAAATTACCTTACTCTACCCATTACCATTATAATTATACATATACACATTCTTACACTACCCCTATGATGAGCGAACAATACCTCCCTCATAAGGGGTGGGGGAACAAACTACCACTCTACTAATTGAGAGGGTGGTTGGTGAATAATTTCCACTCTTCTTCTGAATTTTGCGAGGTCCAGAAGGTTGAGAATTGCAGGTTCTTGGTATCAGAGACCAGAGCTGCATCGCTGGACATGGTATAGTGATGCCGGAGGGGTAGCTAAGGAGATCGACCACATCCTCCAATTTGGGGAGGCGGTAGCGGAGTGGCTGGCGTTCTCGGTGACCCGAGTTCGATCCCTGAAGAAACCCAAAACCTTTCTGCACCGTCGAGTGGCCTAAGAACACCCACATGCCCTGCTCATCAACTCTACCTTCGACTGCGAGTGCATCGGAGGACACAGGGGGGCGGCATGAGCCTCTACTCACAGGCGTCACTATAAGAATTCCGCCTGCGCCACCACGGGCGAGGACCAACCATCAGAGCCCTCAAGTGAACCTCCAGAGCCTACCATCCGAGCCCTGGGTCACCACTGCCTACAGGCGCTATAGGCACAGATGTATAAAAAAATATAAAAAAATCCTCGTTAGTACTCGTCGGAGGATCCTCCAGAAATAGAGGGTTTACCGGAGTGCTGAAATCTTTGCAGCTGATCACAGATTTCTTGTTGCTACACTTAAAGTAATCGTCCAGACCCAATTTTGTTTTGCCTAATTATGTTGAATGCACATTCAAAACACCTAATCCACCAAAAATAATTGATTTCCAGGCCTTATTTCCGTAAAAACACGACTTTTGTAAAAAGCGCGCGAAAAAAAATGTCTTCCCTCCATCAGGGCTACGCATGTTATTGATGACGTCACAAAAGGGACGCTCCAATGTAAACAACACTCGTCTGCCTCTGTGAGACCTGTCGGCAAATGTTATGATGAGCGATTGTACTTGGGTGTCAGACAGTGAATCTGTCGCTTTGATAGATTTAGAGTACGATGCTTAATCTGAGACCGAACTAAATGACGCTGCTCGCGTATATGAGGAAAACGAACCAGATTGTGATGGGAGCCCAACCCTATATGTTTGAGCCAGAGTACGAGGTGGATGAACAGGTGTTAGCGGAGCCTGCTGAGGTTCAACACTACTACACACACAAACACTTCTACACACACACACAAACACTACTACGCACACACAAAACACTACACACACACAACACTACTACACCACACACACAAACACTTCTAACACCCAAAAACACACACAAACACTACTAACACACACACACACAAACACTTACCACCCACACACAAACATACTACAA
>JACEEZ010023088.1:53077-75577 GCA_016584305.1 Chionoecetes opilio
ATACTCACACACAACGGAAGAGACTCCCTTTGCTATGTCACCGAGCCGTGGCGCATCGTCTGCCAGTTGCCATGAGCGTTTTCGAAGCTCGGGGAATTTACAGATTTTGATTGCGGATTATTCAAAAACGGCTGACTGGATGCAAGAAGTGACAACATATTGTTGATACACTCGATAATGGCTATACTCTAACTACATCAAATCAGGAATGATGAAATGGTCTGGACGATTAATTTAAGCTTCTTGTCAAGATCAGAAGAATCTCAAGAGGTTACCATACTGTGTTTCATCTTGAGAAGCTGCAGAACTTGACATGTGCCCATGAGTACGCGGTGGCAGTCTCAAAACATTTTGATGTGCTCGGTGCCCTCGAGGACCCTGTAGAACTGTGGGATACCTTCAAACTTGAAACTCTCCAGGCTGCCAAGGAGTGTATTGGGGAGCGCCCAAGGTCAAGGCGTGGTTTTCTCTCGACGGAGATCCTGGAGAATATCGAGGAAAGTCACGCTTCCAGGCTTGCTGGGAACCAGGACTCGGTCACGCAGGAGCCCTCCTGGGGAGACAAGGAGAGGTATGTCTGGAGTCTCGCTGAGGATGTTGAGAGCCATTTTTTAAAGCTAAATACCCCCGACCCGCTTACCGAGCCCTGAAGAAGCACTGTTCCAGGTCTCCATCTCGGGCGAGTGCTATCCGAGCAGCAGATGGGCGCCTCGTGTCGGACACGGTTGAACAGATGGCTCGTCAGGCTGAGTACTTAGGGCAGTTGTTCACGGTGGACCCTCCAGTTAGGCAGCTTCACACCACTGGATTACAGGCAGAGGATGCCGATCCTCCCATTGACGAAACTGCACCCTCTCTTGACGAAGTCAGAGAGGCTGCAGCAAAGTTGAGGGGTGGAAAAGCAGCTGGTGCTTGTAATATCACAGCGGAGCTCCTCAAAGCTGGGGTGAGGCCATGATCCACGGGTTGCATGCTGTCCTGACTGCCGTGTGGCAATCAGGTACCATATTTCCTGACTGAAAAAGGGGGCTGGTCGTCCCTATCTGGTAAGGGAGAGGGGACCATCAGAGCTGCAACAATTACCGCGGTATTACATTGCTCAGCATGCCAGGCAAGGTGATTGCCCATCTATTGCTGACACACATCCGCAGCCATCTGCTGAAGCATCAGAGACCTCAGCAGTCTGGGTTCACGCCTGGTAAGTCAACAACGGACCGTATCCTAGCGCTTCGTGTCCTGGTGGAACGCCGACGTGAGTTTCGACAGGGGACGATTGCAGCCTATGTTGATCTCAAGAAGGCGTTTGACTCAGTGCATCGTGAGTCAATCTGGGATCTTCTGCTAGTTCGCGGGATTCCTGCAAGGAATATTGGTTTGATAACTGGTCTACTCTGGGACTGAGAGTGCTGTGAAGTGTGAGGGAGGTGTATCCAGCTTATTTCCTGTGAATACAGGAATGAGGCAAGGGTTCATCCTTGCCCCATCATTTTTCAACACTTGTAGAGACTAGGTATTGGGCAAAGTTGATGATCAAAGTGGTTATGGAGCATCCCTCGGCAATACTAAGATAACTGATCTTGTTTTTGCCGATGATGCAGTAATCTTTGATGCATTTTCATTGTTTTTCTGGTGTACGGCCGACTCATCGGCGGTCATCTTGGATTGTAAATTTTGCACAACCTGTATTTTAGAGGACTTTGTACTATGTTACTAAATAGACGTCAAGACATCTTTCCTGAAAAAATCAGCTTTCTACCCTTTTTTACCTGGTTCAACACTATATATATATATATATATATATATATATATAATGTTCCTGGGCTAAAGGTCACAATACGAGACTTTTGACCTTGACCATGACCTTGACCAAAAATTTTGTGCATAACCATATAAAAAATTTGTGAGCAGGCTTGAGCAAAATCGAGCCAATAGTCTAGGTTTTATAGGCAGAAGTTGCATTTTCTTGGATATTTTGGCGGCCATCTTGAATTTTCAAATGGCCAGTCGGCCAAATTTGAAGAGTTACCTATAAAGTAGTCATGCCAACTTTCATGCTTGTATCACTATTTTAAATTTTGTTTCACTTATCTGCTCTACTAATAGTTAGTATTGACCTTTTGTCACAATATTGGCCCAATGTATATGCAAATGTTCCTAGATAAAAAAAGCACATGGAAAAGCAGTATATAATATATTTCATATTTCGGGGGAGGTCAAACTACACGATTTTTTCTTATTGGGGGGAAAGGTAGCATGGCCTTGATGCCCCCTTCCCCCTAGAATCCGCTATTGTCCGGTAGGGACAAGGGGTAAGCACCAAGCTTCACGAGGCCTAAAGGAGCCTGCCACTATCTCTTCCGCATGTGTAAGTTCCCTCATTCTCCTGGTAATAACAAACAGTTCACCTGAGGAGTGTTTTGGGAGCATGCATCGTACTCTTGGGATATACACTGATGTGAAAGTAAAAAAGAAACAAACTCGTATAAATACTATGTATGGTTTCTTAAGGCCATGTATGTGCCTAGCAGCTGGTGTCGTTCAGCGAAGGAGCTCATAAGGAAGTTGATTCCTATCCTTAGTTCGTGCCTTCGAGCTTTCTCTTTCCCCGAGGCTGCCTGTGACCCTGACCCTGGATGCGTCTCCACCCAGCCCCGCATGCCTTCCTTTCACACACTCTCTCTCTCTCTCTCTCTCTCTCTCTCTCTCTCTCTCTCTCTCTCTCTCTCTCCTCTCTCTCTCTCCTCTCTCTCTCTCTCTCTCTCTCTCTCTCTCTCTCTCTCTCTCTCTCTCTCTCTCTCCTCTCTCTCTCTCTCTCACTCTCTCTCTCTCTCTCTCTCTCCTCTCTCTCTCTCTCCTCTCTCTCTCTCTCTCTCTCTCTCTCTCTCTCTCTCTCTCTCTCTCTCTCTCTCTCTCTCTCTCTCTCCTCTCTCTCTCTCTCTCTCTCTCTCTCTCTCTCTCTCTCCTCTCTCTCTCTTTTCTCTCTCTCTCTCTCTCTCTCTCTCTCTCTCTCTCTCCCCTCTCTCTCTCTCTCTCTCTCTCTCTCTCTCTCTCTCTCACATCCAGAATTCTGTGCCATTAGATGAGTAATCTAAGGAAGAACAAAACAAAACAAAACAAAAATGTGAAGCTTACTAAAACAACAATATTGTCCATCGTATTAATGTACTAGTACTATCATCAGCTAATATTATGTATCCTGAGATAAGACTGTTATCTCGAAACAGTCTTTTTCACAAATGTTAATTCAATTGTGAATAAAAGTATTGAATCTGAATCTCTCTCTCTCTCTCTCTCTCTCTCTCTCTCTCTCTCTCTCTCTCTCTCTCTCTCTCCTCTCTCTTCTCTCTCTCTCTCTCACACACCACACACAACAACACACTAAACCGCCGCTGGTCCAGTGGATAACAGCACGGCGCGCAATTCTATGGTTTGCCGGTTGGAGTCCCCGCTCGATCGCTCCCGGGAATTTTTCACTGACTAATGCGGGTGGTTACAGTTATCCTTGAGGAATGGGATGGGTAGTGTGGTGTGTGAGGTCCCAGCATTACCCAAATATCGGTCACTATGAGCTCCAAGCTCGCTTCCGTTGGATGAAACTGGCGATCGCGAGTTTCATAAGACCGTGGATAAGACCGTGGGTGAATTGCACACACACACACACAGACACACACACATATATATTATATATATATATATATATATATATATATATATATATATATATATATATAATATATATATATATATATATATATATATATATATATATATGTATATATATACGGTATATATATGTATATACTAGCCGCAAAGCCGCCCTCCGGGCGGACTTTTTGGCTAGCTCCTGCGGAGGGCTAATGATGGGCCAAAGGCCCACCAAACACAGCTTTCTGGAGAGTGTGTTTGGTGGGCCGAAGGCCCACCAAACACAGACTCTCCAGATAGCCCCTTCTAACTTTCCTGAAATCATGGATGTAGCAATGTATGTATTAACGCCTTACCCATCACCCCCCACCCATTCACTCACCCATTACCCATCACCCCCCACCCATTCACTCACCCATTACCCATCACCCCCCCACCCTTTCACTCACCCATTACCCATCACCACACACCCATTCACTCACCCATTACCCATCACCTCCCACCTATTCCCTCACCCATCACCCCTCACCCATTCACTCACCCATCACCCCACACCCATTACCCATCACCCCACCCATTCACTCAACCATTACCCATCACCCTACATCAAGGTTTCCTCAATTCTCGCAACCCACATTTTTTTCTCTCACAATTCTCGCTAATAGGCTGCTAAAATGATTTTTTTTAAAGTTATCGGATCATCTCATAAGTGGTCTTAAAAGTTGCCCCTGGTCGAGCTGGTTCCAAAACTGTGCCATATGATGGGATTGGGGCACGTGGGGCGGCACCTATCGCGGACACACACACACACACACACACACACACACACACACACACACACACACACACACACTTTCGCTTAGATATATATATATATATATATATATATATATATATATATATATATATATATATATATATATATATATATATATATACACACGACCCTATACATATTCCGTAACAAGAAGCTGTCTAAAAGGCCATCAAGCTGGTGAGTAATATTTTTGTATGGACCACTACACTGAATATTAAGATCCCGTTCCAAATGTCCATAAATCTTTATTAGATAGGCAACTTGCGGACAACTGCAGGGGTGCTAGTGACCAATATTTTATGTTATTTTAACCAAAATAAGCCATTCTTAAGTGTTCTTATGTTGAAAACCAGGTTTTCACTAATAAAACCAATAGTTTTGATATACTCATGTCCATTAGGGTACTGCTTAGGGTACTGCTCCAACTGAGCAGCTTCACACCACTGGGTTACAGGCAGTGGATGCCGATCCTCCCAGTGACGAAAGCGCACCCTCTCTTGACGAAGTCAGAGAGGCTGTAGCAAAGTTGAGGGGTGGAAAGGCAGCTGGTGTTTGTAATATCAGTGCGGAGCTCCTCAAAGCTGGGGGTGAGGCCATGATCCACGGGTTGCATGCTGTCCTGACTGCCGTGTGGCAATCAGGTACCATTCCTCCTGACTGGAAAAGGGGGCTGGTCGTCCCTATCTGGAAAGGGAAAGGGGACCGTCAGGACTGCAACAATTACCGCGGTATTACACTGCTCAGCGTACCAGGCAAGGTGCTTGCCCATCTATTGCTGACACGGATTCGCAGCCATCTGGTGAAGCATCAGAGACCTCAGCAGTCTGGGTTCACGCCTGGTAAGTCAACAACGGACCGTATCCTAGCGCTTCGTGTCCTGGTGGAACGCCGACGTGAGTTTCGACAGGGGATGCTTGCAGCCTATGTTGATCTCAAGAAGGCGTTTGACTCAGTGCATCGTGAGTCACTCTGGGATCTTCTGCGACTTCGAGGGATTCCTGCAAGGACTATTGGTTTGATAATTGGTCTGTATTCTGGGACTGAGAGTGCTGTGAAGTGTGGGGCAGGTGTATCCGGCTTCTTTCCTGTGAATACAGGAGTGAGGCAAGGGTGCGTCCTTGCCCCATCACTTTTCAACGCTTGTATGGACTGGGTATTGGACAAGGTTGTAGATCAAAGTGATTGTGGAGCATCCGTTGGCAACACCAAGATCACTGATCTTGTTTTTGCCGATGATGCAGTAATCTTTGCTGAGTCGCTGGAGGTCCTGGTGATGGCTCTCGAGGCGCTGCACGAGGAGGCAAAGCCTTTGAGACTTGAGGTCTCCTGGCTCAAGACCAAGGTCCAGGTGTTTGGAGACTTACTAGATGAAGCAGTACAGTCTGTTCATGCGTGTGGCGAGGACATTGAGATCTTGGAAAGTTTTACATACCTTGGTAGCGCAGTCCATAATGACGGCGGGTCACGTCAAGAAGTCTTACGGCGGATTGGCATAGCCCACGGTGTTATGGACTCGCTCAGCGGGAGTATTTGGCGTTGTCGGTACCTGTGCAGGAGGACAAAGATCCGGATCTTCAAATCGCTTGTGATCCCTGTCTTACTCTATGGTTGTGAGACATGGACACTAAATAGTGACTTGAAGAGACGAATCAATGCCTTTGGTAATAAGTGTCTTCGCAGAATCATGGGGTATCGCTGGGATGATTACGTGTCAAATCAGCGATTGCACCGTGAGACTGAATCGAGGCCTATTACCTGCATAGTCCGTCAGCGCCAACTTCGGCTATATGGGCATGTGGCACGCTACCCTGAAACCGATCCTTCCCATCGGGTTGTATCTGTAAGAGACAATCCGGCGTGGAGGAGGCCAAGGGGGCGCCCACAAGGCTCGTGGCTGGGGCAAGTTGATGTTGTCGAGAGTTGCTTGGTATGGGAAAGGAGCCTGCATGGGAACTCGCGCGTGGTGACCCTCGGGAGTGGCGTCGTAGGGTGGGCGAGGCGACGCGCCCCCCGGCGTATGCCCCCAATGATTGATTGATTGAATTGTCCATACCATGAACATTGGGTAGAAGAAATAGTATTTGAAAGTATGCTCTACTCATGATGGTCTGACAGCCTTTAAGGAACTGTTACGTCAAAATGTTTGGGTGAATATATTTCTCCATTGATGCTGAAAGATTATAGATTGTGTGCACAAGGGTAGTATGATTTCTTATTCTATAAAAAAACATGATTAACGCCATGGATAATATCGCCATCTAACATTGAGACATAAACACGGCCCGCCTGCCAAAGTACGATGTTTGTATATTTTAAACACGAGTGACGACAGCTGACGAAGCTATAGTCGCTTGTGTTTACTAGGTAACTATAACTAGGTAACTACCCCTTGGCGCAGGAACGTCCAGGAAACCATTGAACACTTGCTGCTGCAGTGTCCACGCCTCCACTGCCAACGTGTATGGCTACACTCTCAAATCCTCGCCCTGAAACGTTACCTTTTTTTTCTTCTTCTTCTTGTGACCTCTTACATTTTAACTGTCGTACACTGTCAAAAATTGCCGTACACTGATCTGGCAACAAATAAAGAATATGGTAACAAGCGTTCGTTAATTCATTACTCTAAATTTCTACCATGATATAATGCTATATTGACTAAATGAGACGTTTACCGAATCGAGAATTGTATGTAAGAAATATTTTGTGGAGAAAGTAATTACTATGGCTATTGCACGCATATAGTTTCATTTCCTATATATGCATCCTAGACACCAATGTTACATTTGTTGAATGAATTTGAATAATCTTTTGATTTGAAGAAAAAAACTATATAGAAGCATGTACAAAAAATTAGCTATGAAGTCCGCGACACATGTATATTTGAATGAGATTCACAGGCTCTAACGGGATCATAAAACTGAGTGTAGTGACCCATTGCTCAGTTTTTTAAGTTAGTTTCTACTGGTTTATAACACATCTACTGGTTTATAATACGTAGCTGTTTATCATTTATCTATTTACATTTAGTCTTCATACATTCTCCAGTAGGTGCAATTAGGGGCTGTGAATGTGCACGTATTGATGTAAAATTTATGAAATGCATTATAATATTTTTAAATATTATTATTTTTTTAATTTTTTAATTTAAATGTCATTTAATAGGTATATATACTTATAACAAACATTTCATAGTGCCTCGTTAAGGCATCGACAGTTGTAATCACAGTACAATCTTACTGAGTATTATACTCTTTAAGAGTTTCTTTCTGAGTGTAGGGTTGTGGTGCCATGACAATGTAAAAAAGGCTTATCTCATGGCGTCATGTGCGACCTGCCGTCCCGCTCGCACATAAGAAAAAGCTTCCATGTTATTGAAACAGTTACTATATGAACGGGAATCATTCTTAGTCGGGTCACTTAGGGGGGAAAAAAAAGGCTTTCGCTTCACCTTAGGTAAAAGGAAGTATTTTGAGGGTCTTATCCTAAGCTTTTTGTGCCGCTGAATCCGAAAATCGTAGTTGGGTCACTCGTTAGCGGTAAGTTTTCGCGCAATTTGCAATTGGCAATTTGGCAAAAAAATTGGCAATTACAAATTGCAGAATGAGAACCAGACGTCGTAGAGACCTCGTTTTGGACTCAAATTGAAGCTTATTAAGAGTGCATAAAATGTTATTGAGTACTCGTGGTTGTATCTGTTCGGATTACTGATCTATAATGGAAATTAGAGATAAGGGGAAAAAAAATTGGGAAAAATATAAAAGGAATAATTTTGGCCTTAAGCCTGAGTTCTTAATAATTAAAAACAAAATTTTTAATTAGTAAAAAAGTAAAATAAAAAACAATTTTTTCTTAGGACACATTTAATTAACGAATTTGTGCAAGGGTGGGTACAATTATTGCGTAGAACAGGGTATTTCAACTGAAAAATGCTTGGGATAAGACCCTCAAAATACTTCCTTCACCTAAGGTGAAGCGAAAGCCTTTTTTCCCCCCGAAGTGACCCGAGTATTAATCCAGAAAAACAAAAAATTTCAAACAACGAAACCGAGTCTCCTCCGCGTATTTTTGGAAAATAACAATTAGAACACAAAAAAATCCCTTACTTGCGATAGCGAGCGTTCACAAGTTGAAAAAAATCGAATATCTAGTCGTCTACGCCATCGACGTCCTCATGCCCATCTTCCTGTCGTTGATGCACATCTCGGGGGAGCAATCGCAAAGCTCCGAACAAGGAGTCTGCGGGCTTTGACAGCGGCAGCGATTGGTCGAGCATTTTCGTCTTGCATCCGCACTGCATCCCACCCATGATACTTTGCGGGCGGGAGGCAGGGTGGGGGGATAGGCGCCAGGTTTGGTCCTAGCCGTACTTGGTCGGGTCGAGGGTCACCAACTCCTTTTTCACAGCCCCCTCCCAGACGACGCCTGTAGCTGGGCTCGCATAATGTGCTGGGTGGTGGCTTTGGGACTGTCGGAGGGGCCAGTGCTGCTCCAACCTTTTTCTTCTGAGAGTGCCGTCCACCCTCGCCTGCGGCAGAGAGCAGGTATATCCGTAAATTCTGCTCACGAATCGGCACAGCACGTCCAGGCTCTCTTGCGTCAGCGGACCAGGGCTTCGGAGTGTACCCAAAGCGTCGAGGGTTGCCTGGTCGGCCGCCTGGAACACAGGCCAAGCTTGCAATTTGGGCCTTTCCTGAAGAGGGCGCAAGTGGTGTCGCAACCCAGTCAGGAGCATGGAAGGACGTGATCACACCCGCGTGAGAGCCCATCATCGTGGTTTGAGCTGAACGTTAAAAGTCGTCTTGCCAAGCTGGAGGCACGTGTTGGGAGGTATCTTGGGGAAGTGTCGGAGGAGGAGACGAGGACGTCATGTCCGGAGAAACTACGGGTTGCCTCCACATCTTTGTCGAGCATGGAGAATGATATATCATCTTAGTGCCGCTTCCCTCTTGTTCTAAAGCGAACTTGGCTCCGTCCGTCCAGAATTTTGCCACGGCTTTGTCGCGCCACGCGCAGCCCGACGCGTAATCCCCATGAATGGTGCTGGATTTGGGAGGCAATGAGAGAGGTCTAGCAGTCTTGTTGCTTTTGGTGGAAAAGATGTTAGCCATGGTCATTCCAGCTTTGATCCTCGTCGCTGCTTGGATGTCGATATCGTATCCTCCACCTCGGGCTCGCTGTTCCCCCGTCTTGTCTTTGAGGGGCGCGCCGATGTCGTACTGTCAAAGACAAGGGGCAACTCCCGTAGCCAACACCCAGTTGGGGAACTCTCTGCAGGAGGGATCCAACCAGGTCTTAAAGTTTGCTGAGCCGAAACGGGGTGCTGCTGAAGGATAGCCACCCCTCGAGGACCAGCACGCGAAGGATGAAAGGGGGTTTTCGAGGCCGTGGGAGACCGCCGCGTTTTATCTTCTCCAGAACCCTGAGAAGGGCACTTTTTGTTTGTGACCCGCGGGTGGCCTTGGTCGTCAAAGGGGCAAGAGGAACAGGAGAGCTCATAGTTGGAGATGATGGTGCGAAGGTCCAGACTGCTGTCGAGTTGGAGGGCGAGCAGCAGGCGCCGAGTGAAGTCTGAGGATCCCGTGACAACACCTGGATCCCTCCGATTGAAAAATTTGGCTTTCTTGCCCAGCGTTTTTGAATGTATTGGTAGGCTGACGATGCAGGACCTCCCATGGACTTTGGGTGCGCAGTCTGATCCTTCCTCTTCGTACTTCAAGAGAGCTTCCTTGCCAGTCTCCTCGATTCTTGTCAGTGCGTCCCCCATCTTATCTGGAACAAAACCCTTTCGGGAAAGGACGGTGGTGAGTTGGGGCTTTCCCCGCGAGTGAAGGGGTTTTGCTGGCAAGAAGACCAGCACCTCTTTGGTCATCTCGTGTGTCTTCTTCGTGACCCCTGGGCTGTCCTTGTGGTGCTTTGATGCCGTAGCAGAACTTCCGAATGATTTGGGCCCTTGATTGCCAAGAGTTCGTCTTGGATCAAGAAGAACTTGGTCCTCGTCGAGGGATTTTTCGTGATCCCTACAAGCCCACCGTCACCTTTCAGAGTCCGGTTCACCTGTTCCAAGGCATGGTCGCAGCCAAGGGACGTGAAAGGTACCAAAAGTCGAAGGACCACATCTCCGTTAGTTGCACCGCAAATGACACACTATTTCATTGCGAGACCGGGAAGGAAAATGTGCGATATAATAAATGAATTATTTTATTTACGGGTTTATAGCTAATTTCTAAAATTATGCCAATGAATTTTACATTTATTTGCGAAATTTCATTACCGTATGTCATAAAATACGACCCCTGAGGGGAAAAGTCAGAGAAAAGTTACCATTTCTATTAATCAGACGGTAGTGCCTTTATGAGAACAGATACAGCCAGAAACATTTCAAAGACTTTTGATGTGAAATTAAGGCCAAAATTATTCCTTTTATTTTTTTCCATTTTTTTCCACTTACTCTAATTTCCATTATAGGTTCAGTAATGCGAACAGATACAACCACGGAGTACTAAAATAACATTTTATGGGACTCTTAATAAGCTTCAATTTGAGTCCAAAACGAGGTCTCTACGACGTCTGGTTCTCATTCTGCAATTTGTAATTGCCAATTTTATTGCCAAAATTTCCCAAAATTTCAAATTGCGCGAAAACTTACCGCTAACGAGTGACCAACTACGATTTTCGGGTTCAGCGGCACAAAATGCTTAGGATAAGACCCTCAAATACTTCCTTCACCTAATGTGAACGAATCGCCCTAAGTGACCTACTATTCCTGTTCTAGACTTTATTTTCAAACTATTTTTACTATCATAAAAACTAATGTTTTTTCTCTTGTTCTTTCAGATAAAGTCTATGTTCATTTTTGGTGTGAAATAAACGTATCATCAAGAACAAGTCTTTCTTTACTGAGTATTATCTCATCAACTGGCGTTCCGAGGCTAAAATATAAATGAGCATGCACAGATAATTTTAAAGTCACTGCTGTCAGACGTTTGGAAAAAAATACATTTGAATGCTGAAGACTAGGTACAGAAGCTCTGTCGCCTTAGACTTTGGCTCATGAATATCTATTCCAGAGCATTTGTTGTCCAGCCTTCTCAAAACTTTCAATCATACTGGCATTTACTACATGGCTACCAGGCCTACTCATCCACTATTCTTTAATAATATTTTTTTTTATTTATCTGTCTAATCTAAATTCATAATATGAGTGTATCTTAACGTACTCAAGTTTTGATCAGTATTATTTATATAACCTTTGTTGAACTGTTTAACCCATGTAAATACCTATATCAGGTTGCACACACCCCTCGCCTATCAGAGGGATATAAATATAAACTCTAGTTTGTCCCTGCACACTAATATATCTCTATTACAATAATTTGTCTTTCTCTTTACCAACTGTAGCACATGGACGTCCTTTAATTTATTAAGGACGTCCAAATGTCTAAATCCAAATAACCAAAACTATGCGACGTAACAAATAAGAAGCGACCAGGCAAATGCTACAAATGATCGGAAATTGGGACTTTTTTTTATCTACACTCTTAATCATGCTTTTAGTTACGTTCCTTTCAATGCAGCAGTGTCTCAGGTTGATCATCTGTAATCCAAGATCACTTTCCCGAACAGAATTCATATAATAGAGCCACTGATAGTTGTTATTTTTTATACTGTTTTAAAGTAATCGTCCAGACCATTTCTTCATTCCTGATTTAATGCAGTCAAAATATAGCCATTATCGAGTATATCAACAATATGTTGTCACTTTTTGCATCCAGTCACCCGTTTTTTAAATGATCCGCATTCAAAATCTGTAAATTCCCCGAGCTCTCAAAACACAACTGATGACCAGCAGACGACGGACCACGGCTCGGTGACGTCACGGCAGGCAGCCTCCCAGCCCGGTGCTCGTACAAATACACGTAAACTCAGAAAAAAATATAGTACATGAAGAATTTTGGGTGTTTCTGATATTTTTTTTTTGCGATATGGCATATACTTGCATCCTATATGGGTACAGCAAGAAAGCTGTGCCTTTCCAGAGACCTTAGCACCCATTTCCGACCTATTTAGCCAGGATATATGTGTGCAGCGCCGGGGAGTGGCGGGCGCAAGGCGGGCGGTGTGAAGCAGATTGTCTCGCTGCGCGCCTCTCACCCGCCTCTCCTCGGCGCTGCACACATATATCGTGGCCGAATAGGTCGGAAATGGGTGCTAAGCTCTCTGGAAAGGCACAGCTTTCTTGCTGTACCCATAAAGGATGCAAGTATATGCCATATCGCAAAAAAAATATATCAGAAACACTTCTTCAGAAAAAATTCTTCATGTACTATATTTTTTTCTGAGTTATCGTGTATTTGTATGAGCACCGGTGTCGTGTGGGCAAGTGTCTGTTTATGAGGGAATGTCTGTTTACTAATAAAGGCAAAGAAAACGGGCGTTGAGGGGAGTAATTACTAATATTGACTTGATCAACAGAGGCATGTCCAGGCGTACTACGACAACAAACCCGTCTTTATTTATCATTAAAGGGGGAGGGGGGGGGGTGGCACGAAGTGGAACACTCGTCGACGTCGGCGAGAATTACTATCGGCGACAGTTATAGGTATGGTTTTGAGCAAATATGATATAAGAGTCATTCAATTTCGTACAGAAATGTCCTCTGAGCAGATGGGGGTATATATGGGTGGTTAAGACATTTCTGTACGAAATTGAATGACTCGTATATCATATACGCTCAAAACCATGCCTATAACTGTCGCCAATAGTAATTCTCGCCGCCGTCGGCGAGTGTTCCAATTCGTGCCCCCCCCCCCCCCCCCCCTCCCTCCCCCTTTAATGATAAATAAAGACGGGTTTGTTTTCGTAGTACGCCTGGACATGCCTCTGTTGATCAAGTCAATATTAAGGCGTTTTCTGCGGGGATCCTGATTGCAACCGAAAATTTTTCGGTTGGTCAAATTTCGATCCCTGTTCAACCATCCAGGGAAGATGATTGGCCCGACTCGCAATCATTTGTTTTTGTTGTTGTGACCGTTTGCAACCGAAAATTTTCCGATTGCAACCAAAAATCCCCCGCAGAAAACGCCTTTAGTAATTATTCCCCTCAACACCCGTTTTCTTTGTCTTTGTTAGTAAACAGACATTCCCTCATAAACAGACACTTGCCCACACGACACCGGGCTGGGAGGCTGCCTGCCGTGACGTCACCAGCAAGTTTCGCGCCACGGCTGGAATGGGACTGTTGTTTTTCCCGCGCTTTTTACAAAAGTCATGTTATTAGGGAAATGTGGCGTGGAAATTAATAATTTTTTGTGGATTAGGTATTCTGAATAAACATTCAACATAATTATGCAAAGAAAAAATGGATCTGGGTCACTCTGGACGATTGCTTTAAGTATATATAACTCATATATTACTCATGTTACTATTCATGTTATCAAAATGTTTATTTTTTATACACCTCCATAATTTCAATGTCATAAAATGCCTGAATATTCTCACAAAACTAGGATTTTTTTTTTTGTGAGTGTGTGTGTGTGTGTGTGTGTGTGTGTTTGTGCGCAATAAATAACACATAAGAACATAAGAACATAAGAAAATGAGGAAGCTACAAGAGGCCGTGCGACCTACACGTGGTAGTTCCTGTTACTTAACTCTACCTATATCCACCTCTATTCCCCATCCATGAATTTATCCAGACTCCTTTTAAAGACCCCAATAGACTCCGCATTGACCACCTGACGACTTAGTCTATTCCAATCATTCACCAACCTATTTGTGAACCAGTTTCTCCCAATTTCCTTTTTAAATCTATGCTTTTCCAGCTTGAATTCGTTACTTCTTGTTCTACCCTGCTTACTAGTCGTAAGAACTTTTCCTACATCGCCTATATTGTATCCCTTTATCCACTTAAAAACTTCTATCAGATCGCCCCTTACTCTACGCCTCTCGAGTGAGTGTAAATTTAATAGTTTCAATCTCTTCTCATAACTAAAGTTACGCATCCCATGAATCATTTTGGTCATCCTTCTCTGCACTGATTCTAACAAGGCAATATCCATCCTGTAATATGGAGACCAAAACTGAACCGCATAGTCTAGGTGAGGTCTGACTAGAGCAACAACTAGAGGAATGAATGACTAGAACTAGAATGACTAGAACACAAACAATATAATCATCCTTCTCTCCACAAAGTGACTATTTCGCTCAACTGACAACTGCTGCTCCTTCCCTCCGTCCTTCCAACCAATAACTGTTCCTCCCGCCCTTCATCCGATAACTGTCCCTCCCTCCAAAAAGCACTTTCTAGTCTATTCCTCCCTAAAAAAAAAATTCATTTTCCTAGCACCTATCCCTTTTTCTCTTTCTTCCCTATTCCTTTCAAGGATAATTAAGAAACTCTCTCTCTCTCTCTCTCTCTCTCTCTCTCTCTCTCTCTCTCTCTCTCTCTCTCTCTCTCTCTCTCTCTCTCTCTCTCTCTCTCTCTCTCTCTCTCTCTCTCTCTCTCTCTCTCTCTTTGTCATGTGCAATTCTTTTTCCTAAATGCACCATATAAGGCTTTTTCTGAAGCCCTTTAAATGCCTAGAGCTAGGTAGAGATGTTTAGAATTGCACCAAATCACTCTTTTTAAGAAAAGATAAAAAAGCATGTTAATCAGAAAAATGACAAAGATATATATATATATATATATATATATATATATATATATATATATATATATATATATATATATATATATATATATTTATATACAACAATCATCGAGAAAAATTCTGTATTTTTCTGCTTGTCCTGTAAAAGTCTGTTTAGCTGCTAGAGAGCTTGTCCTGTAAAAGTCTGTTTAGCTGCTAGAGAGAGAGAGCATAATTCACATATGGTCACCATGTGCTAGGCCCGCGATCGCCAGCTGTTACCCTACCGGACAGAGCTTAGAGCTCCAAGAAACCGACCGATCTGTGGATGTGTGTGTATGTTCGTTTATATGTGTGTGCGTGCGTACTTGTGTGTTGTGTGCGTGTTTGTGTGAGTGAGTGCACCACTCTCATTGTTAGGCTTAACTTCGATTCCTGACCTCACTATCTTGTAGCCAAGGGAGGGTGAATATAAAAGAGAAGAAGTGGCTAGCTCGAGAGCAGTAACTTCGCGAACACACTCAAGACATGAAGGTAACGCCACTCCTTTTTAGCTGTTTTTGCTTTTCCAAAACATAAACTTGGCCTCACCGCAAATTATAATTTTTATTTAGCTTGAACTAACTTTTTAATTAACAAAGAAATACACATAATACTTATAATATTCACATAAATGTGAATATTATAAGGGCTACATAAGCTTTCCTAATTTTCTCATATTTTGTATAGCGATTCGTAGTTGTGCTTGCGTGCGCCATAACGGTGTCTGGCCTGGCCGTGTCGCCGCCTAAGGAGCAAGTAAACGCCGACGATCTCCAGCTCAAGCGTTTCCTGGACATAGGGCTTCCTACCCAGACCCTCACCACAACCGTGAGTGTGTTTCTGTCTTTGCCGATCATCTATCATCGCTTATAGGACTCTCTCTCTCTCTCTCTCTCTCTCTCTCTCTCTCTCTCTCTCTCTCTCTCTCTCTCTCTCTCTCTCTCTTTATTTGGTATTATTCCAGATGAACACCGAACTCACTTTGGTGGACGAAACTATTTTTTTCTGGCGTGTTTTTATGTGTTTTGAATTAATCTGCTAACCGTTTCTGTCGCAATTTTTTTTTTTTTTTTTAGGTAGATAAAGGTTAGTTTTTTTTTTTTTTTTTTTTAGTTAGGTAAAGGTTAGGTTAGGTATAGGTTAGGTTAGGTATGGGTTTGGTTAGGTATAGGTAAAGGTTAGGTTAGGTTTAGGTTTTTTTTTTTTTCATTTTTGCAAAAAAAAAAAAAAAAAAAAAAATTGCGACAGAAACGGTTAGCAGATTCATTCAAAATACATAAAAACACACCAGAAAAAAATAGTTTCGTCCACCAAAGTGAGTTCGGTGTTCATCTGGAAATTTACCCTTTCTTTCTTTATCTTCTTCCTTTGACTTTGTTGTGTTCCTTTTCAGGACTCTTTTAGGTGTATGTAGTACAGCCATTACTATATATTACTTATATATAGGAGTCCATTTTTTTCTCTTCTTTTTTAAATGTTCATAACAATAAAAATAACTAATCATAATGATCGTAATAAAAATAATAACAATGATATAATATTATAATAGTTATTCAGTATCCGTATCAGTCCATTCTCCCCTCTTATTCTGACTCCTAAGAAACAGAACATGACAACCTTCTATTCAGATGTAGTATATGATAGAATAACACACACACACAAAAAAAAAACATAGACAGGCTCCTTCACTTCCTACATTATGTTCTTAATAAAGTGGCGTAGTTATTCTTCGCAAATGCTTTCCTTCTCGCCCAACGTTGTAGCTACACCAAAACTTTATCTGGTTCCTTACACGCTGCATAATCACTATTAGCTACTAGATATTACTATAATTAGACTACTACTATAATTAGACTACTGTGGGAAGGACTTTTTTTCTGTGTGCGTCTGCCTATTTCAGTTTGGCCCACCTTTCAGTCTATCTTATTGAAGCTTTCTTGTAATATTTTATTCATGAAATGTCATATCATTTCCGCAGATCACCACGATAGTGTCGACGGATTCCACAATATACAATGACTGCGCCCTTCTCACAAGCAACTGCCCAGCCCCGCGTTCTCTTGGCCGCAAAAATATCAAAACCGCTGTACCCATCGCCCCGCCCCACACCAATACCGCTAGTGATTCGTTCATTTCCTCTAATAATGACAATACAGAGCACATTCTCGACTCTTCTATTGATGACACTGTACACCAGGACTTTCCCGTGGGCACCCTAATTGCAACCACCCTAATTGCATACACTCCACCTGCCGAAGTGATCTTCTCGAGGACCTTTGTCCTCGACGCTACTCCTCAAGATGGAGATCTTATCTTCCCAGCATCAGCAGTCACCCTGTGAGTTATTCCTTGGTATTCAATATCATTAGAGGTGGGGGTTTTAGAAAGAGTGAAATGAGAACGTTCTTTTTTATCCAACATATATGGTAGTACTACATATTTCAGTATTTATATTGTCTGCTGTGGCTAATGTGCAATAAGAAAAATAGTAATAACAAACATTATAACAATATTGATAATGATAATAATGATAATAATAATAAACAACGACTGTTACTACTACTACTACTATTACTATCACTACTACTACTACTACTACTACTACTACTACTACTACTACTACTACTACTACTACTGGTGGTAGTGCTGCTGCTGTTACTATAGTACTACTTCTACTACAGTACCAGTAATAATTATTGTAATAGTAGTAGTAGTAGCAGAAGTGTTAGTAGTTGAGGTAGTAGTCGTAGTCGTATTGTTGTTATTATTATAATAATAATAATAATTATTATTATTATTGCTATTATTACTATTGTTATCATTATTATCATTATCATTATTACTATGATTATCATCTTCATTATAATTGATATTATCATTACAATTATTGTTTTAGTTATTGATTATATATATACATATATATATATATATATATATATATATACATATATATATATATATATATATATATATATATATATATATATATATATATATACATTATATATATATATAGTATATATAATTATATATTATATATATATATATATATATATATATATATATATTATATATATATATATATATATATATATATATATATATATATATATATATATATATATATGTATATATATATATATATATATATATATATATATATATATATATATATACATATATATATATATATATATATATATATATATATATATATATTATATAATATATATATATATATATATATATATATATATATATATATATATATATATATATATATATATATAGAGAGAGAGAGAGAGAGATGAGAGAGAGAGAGGAGAGAGAGAGAGAGAGAGAGAGAGAGAGAGAGAGAGAGAGAGAGAGAGAGAGAGATACCGTAGATTGGGGTAAGTGGGTCATCACAGGGGTAAATGGGCCCAAATTACAATTTACAAAACATACAATTTCTCCGTATTCCTATTTTTCAGTGTTTTTTTGTGATTGTGGTGAGAAGATAAGGCAAACAGAAGTAATGCAACGCAGTTTGGTGAGTCTGTGTTAATTTGGTGAGTGTTTTTTAGTAAGTTATATGATTTCGTACATTTAGGGTTTTTCCGAGTACGAATTAATTCATATAGCTTACGAAAAACACTCACCAAATTAACACAGACTCATCAAACTGCTTTGAATTACTTCTGTATGTCTTATCTTCTTACCACAATCACAAAATAACCTGAAAAATAGGAATATGGAGAAATTGTATGTTTTGTAATATGGGCCCACTTACCCCTGTGATGGCCCACTTGCCCAATCTACGGTATATATATATATATATATATATATATATATATATATATATATATATATATATATATATATAGTATATATATAGTATATATATATATATGTATATATATATATATATATATGTATATATAATATATATATATATATATATATATATATATATATATATATATATATATATATATAATATATATATATATATATATATATATATATATATATAATATAATATATATATATATATTATGATCATGATTATCATTATTATATCAACTTTTCCTATCAATATAATTATTTCTATTTTAATTATTATTATCATTATTATTATCATTATTTCTAATTTTTTTACATCACAAAGGACTGGCCAAGGGCACAAAAAAAAAGGTAACGCAAAGCCCACTTAGGCCCGGTTCACACTTCACGTTTTTGCTGGACGTAGTCTACGTGCATCTTGTCATCAGTGACTCACAGTACGTCACAGTGACGTCACTTCCTGCCGGTGTAATGTGAACACAGGCTCCCCGCGACCACCACATTGCTGGAGCAGTGATGACGTCACTGACCTTGAGACGCGCGTCTCAGCTCACATTATTCGGAGCTCCCAATTCTTTCTACGTGGCTGCGGGAGTAGCGGGGCGACGTCACTGTGACGTCACTGATCGCCACGCCCACGTAGACACGGACAGCAAAAACGTGTAGTGTGAACCCCGCCTTAGTTGCCAGTCCCTATAAAGAAGACAGTAAGAGAATAAATAACATTAGTAAGCGAATACTGGCAAAGTATACATTATGAGTACTATTATTAGTAGTACTAGTAATAACACCAGTAGTGTAATATCATAATAATTATTTTTGTTGCCGTTACTATCATCATTAGTTGTAGTAGTAGTGGTAAAAGTAGCAGCATTAATAATAGTGGTAAAGTAGAGGTAGTTGTAGTAGTCACTGGTCTCGTTTTTTTGGACTTTCTAATCAGTCAATATCCATCTTTTAATAATTTTCTCTTTGACCATTTACTGTTTGCTTTCCTACAAATGTAGCTGTCTAACTGTCATTTCTTCTTTTAAATCTATCTTATTACAGCTACCTTAGTTTATCTTTAGCCAAGACTATTTCTTACTTCCCAGCATTAACATCTCTAAGCATCTTTCCTACTTGGAGTTTTGTCATTGCCCATATATTGCCCATATTGCCTTTCAGTTGTAAGTCATTATTTCATGGAGAGTTCTTAAACGGGAGACTTTTTACTTAAGGCAGTTGAAAAGATATTGAGTTTGCTATTTTGTCTACCAGACACTTCGCACACTAGCTTCATATGTTTCCTTATTTCAGGCTCAAAAGATTTGTTCATGAAGATAATTTATCTAAGATATGCATATGCATAAAATTTTCCTGGCAAAATCAAAAAATTTTGATAATCTTTAAATCTAAATATTCTCGACTAAACTTGGGTAACTGAAATATGAATTATTTAAAAGAAGAAATGGCAGTTAGACAGCTACATTTGTAGGAGAACAAACAGTAGATGGACAAAGAATTAAGCGATGGAAGATATCGGGTATCAATTTGAACTTATATGTTAGACGTAAATTGCGTTATTTTTCTTGAACACCTTAAGTCCTATCGGAAGGCTTCTGCCCACTTCTATTGCCTTTGCCTACTTACCAAATGAAAGAATACAATATTATCAACAAACTTGAAGTTAAATCTATGAATATTCATAGCCTTATCAAATCCCCTTATTTCCTACGTAGGCCTTCTGAATATCTCTAATCATGGTATGAACAATTTTGTAGAGATGTTATCGCCTTGTTTTCCATTAATTTTGTAATGTGATGTTTTCCTGTATCTGTATGGTGCCTAATGGTCGGTGATTCAAGGGATGCGTAACTTTAGTTATGAGAAGAGTTTGAAGCTAATTTACACTCACTCGAGAGACGCAGAGTAAGGGGCGATCTGATTGAAGTTTTTAAGTGGACAAAGGAATATAATAAAGGAGAGGTAGGAAAAGTTCTTACGGCTAGTAACCAGGATAGAACAAGAAGTAACGGATTCAATCTGGAAAAGCGTAGATTTAAAAAAGAAATAGGGAAAAACTGGTTCACAAATAGGGTGGTAAATGATTGGAATGGACTCAGTAGACAGGTAGTAACTTATGCCCTTTATATTTCTGCCCGTAATCATGCCAAATCTTTACTTCAACTTAGCAAAAACTCCTTCATTCATAGAAAATGTCAAAATCTTTCTGAATCGAATTCCTCTCGTGACTTCTGGCATATAGCTAATAACATCTTTAACTATTTTTCTTCTTCATCTTTCCCTTCTATGCTTCACCCAGATGGCTCCACAGCTGTCTCATCTATTTCTAAAGCTGAACTCTTCGCTCAAACCTTTGCTGAAAATATCACTCAGGTTGATGAAGGGCTTGTTCCTCCTTCTCTTCCACCCTCTGACTATATTATGACTGTTATTAAGATCCTTCGTAATGATGTTTTCTTTATCCTTTCTGGCCTAGATCCTCGGAAGGCTTACGGTCCTGACGGAGTCCCTCCTATTGTTCTCAAAAATTGTGCTTCTGTGCTTGCACCCTGCCTGGTCAAACTTTTCCGTCTTTGTCTATCTACTTCCACCTTTCCTTCTTGCTGGAAGTTTGCTCACATCCAACCTGTTTCTAAGAAGGGTGACCGTTCTAATCCTTCAAACTACCGTCCTATAACTTTGACTTCCTGGCTTTCTAAAGCTTTTGAATCTATACTTAATAAGAAGATTCTTAAGCATCTATCTGCTCACAATCTTCTATCTGATCGTCAGTACGGTTTCCGTAAAGGGCGATCTACTGGCGATCTTCTAGCTTTCCTAACTGAATCTTGGTCAACCTCCTTTAGGGGTTTCGGTGAGACTTTTGCTGTTGCCCTTGACATATGAAAAGCTTTTGATAGAGTAATCAAATCTTTAATTTCCAACTACCCTCATTCGGTTTCTATCCTTCTCTCTGTACCTTCATCTTAAGTTTCCTTTCAAACCGTTCTATTGCAGCTACTGTAGACGGACATTGTTCTTCTCCTAAATCTATCAATAGTGGTGTTCCCCAGGGTTCTGTCCTATCATCCACTCTCTTTCTATTATTCATTAATGATCTTCTAAGTCTAACTCAAAGCCCTATCCACTCCTACGCTGATGATTCTTCCATGAATTTTTCATCGTCGTTTATTAGACGTCCAACTCAACAGGAACTAAGTGATTCACGAAGAGATGCCACCGAGCGCCTAACTTCTGATCTTGCTATAATTTCTGATTAGGGCAAAGCAAACCTTGTTTTGTTCAATGCCTCAAAAACCCAATTTCTTCACCTATCTCCTCGACAAAACCTACCAGATAACTATCCCCTCTTCTTCAATGACACTCAACTATCTCCTTCTACAATGAACATTCTTGGACTGTCCTTTACTAAAAATCTGAACTGGAAATCTCACATCTCTTGCTAAAGCAGCTTCTAAGAAGTTAGGTGTCCTGTGGCGTCTGCGTCCTTTTTTTTCTCCCTCCCAGCTGCCTGCTCTCTACAGGGGCCTTATCTGC
>JACEEZ010023089.1:0-52714 GCA_016584305.1 Chionoecetes opilio
GGGCCAGGGCAAACCCAAAAAAACCTAACTCTACGTCTGCCCGTCAAGTTTCTTAACAAGTAAGGGGGGGAAATTAACAGGGGACGAAACTAGTGGGAAAAGACGGGCAGAAGTAGATGAATTGTGGACAAGGCAGTAGAAGTAGATGAAGAAAGGGAAAAGGCAGAAAAAGTAGAGGGGAAAAGTTAGTAGAAAAGGCGGCAAAAGTAGATGAAGTTAGTGTAAAAGGCGGCAGAAGTAGATGAAGTTAGTGGAAAAGGCAGCAGAAGTAGATGAAGTTAGTGGTAAAAGGCAGCAGAAGTAGATGAAGTTAGTGAAAAAGGCAGCAGAAGTAGATGAAGTTAGTGGGAAAAGGCAGTAGAAGTAGATGAAGATAGTGGAAAAGGCAGCAGAAGTAGATGAAGTTAGTGGGAAAAAGCAGCAGAAGTAGATGAAGCTAGTGGAAAAGGCAGCAGAAGTAGATGAAGTTAGTGGTAAAAGGCAGCAGAAGTAGATGAAGTTAGTGGAAAAAGGCAGCAAAAGTAGATGAAGTTAGTGGACAAAGGTAATAGAAGTAGATGAAGTTAGTGGAACAAGGCAGCAAAAGTAGATGAAGTTATTGGAAAAGGCAGCATAAGTAGATAAAGTTAGTGGTAAAAGGCAGCTGAAGTAGATGTAGTTAGTGATAAAGGCGGCAGAAGTAGATGAAGATAGTGGGAAAAGGCAGCAGAAGTAGATGAAGTTAGTGGAAAAGGCAGCAGAAGTAGATGAAGTTAGTGGTAAAAGGCAGCAGAAGTAGATGAAGTTAGTGGAAAAAAGGCAGCAAAAGTAGATGAAGTTAGTGGACAAAGGCAATAGAAGTAGATGAAGTTAGTGGAAAAAGGCAGCAAAAGTAGATGAAGTTAGTGGAAAAGGCAGCAGAAGTAGATGAAGTTAGTGGTAAAAGGCAGCTGAAGTAGATGTAGTTAGTGATAAAGGCAGCAGAAGTAGATGAAGTTAGTGGACATAGGCAGCAGAAGTAGATGATCAGGTGTCACTATAAAACTCCAGCCTGCGCCAGCCAACGGGTGGAGGGCCAACCATCACGTCCCTCCATATGATAAATAGCCTACTGGCGCTATAGGCTTCAATGTAAAAAAAAAAAGGAAAAAAAAAAGATGAAGTTAGTGGAAAGGCAGCAGAAGTAGATGAAGTTAGTGATAAAGGCAGCAGAAGTAGATGAAGTTAGTGATAAAGGCAGCAGAAGTAGATGAAGTTAGTGATAGAGGCAGCAGAAGTAGATGTAGTTAGTGATAAAGGCAGCAGAAGTAGATGAAGCTAGTGGGAAAAAGAACCAGAAGTAGATGAAGTTAATGATTTATCTGGAGTTTTTACGAGTGAGTGGTTTGGGTGGAAGTTTCTGTAGGTGGAGAAAGTAGTCAAGTGTGAGGTGGTTGTAGTTTTGACAGGTGGATTAGGTGATAATTGGTTTAATAGAGTTAGTGGAATAGGAAGGAGGTGGAGTATGTGATGGAAGTAGTAGAATATTTAAAGTAGTAGTAGTGTAATATACTATTTATATGTAGTGGAAAATTTATAGGCAGCAGTGAGAGAGAGAGATAGAGAAAGAGAGAGAGAGAGACAGAGAGAGATAAAAAAAAAAGTGTGTGTGTGTGTGTGTGTGTAATGTGTAACAGGTGGAGTCAGGTAGTGGTGGTGGTGGAACAGGTGGATGGCGAGTGCCGTCACAACACTGTAAATTAAGACTTTCAGGATTTGATTTCCCTGTCTGTCAATGCCAGCACACTCTCCAGGTATCCGAGATTAAGAAATATAGGAAGGTCAAAAAACAAGCGAGCAATATTGAACAGGAATATTAAAAGACTAATAAATAATAGATAAATTGAGGTTACTTTGAGGTTGACATTATATGCTTTGTCATTTTTTTTTTTGCCATGTTTAATTTTTTAAGCTCAACTGACAAAGCATGTGACTTTTTTTTATGTTTTTGTTTTGTTTAGGTTTTATTTGATGCTGCCACGTGCATTTTTAGTTTTCGTTGTGTGTTGCGTGTTGGATGTGACTGTCAGTAGAGAGACGGGCGGTACGGGAGACGGAAGGTAGTAGAGAGGGGAAGGAAGGGAAGGAGGGAATAGACGGAAGATAATTGTAAGAGAGATAATAGAAAATACGTATATTGTACGTTTTTATTACTCTCTCTCCCCTCTCTCCCCCTCTCCTCTCCCCTCCTCTCGTCTCTCTCTCTCTTCTCCCTCTCTCTCTCTCTCCCCTCTCTCCTTGCTCCTTTTCCTTTTTCTCTTCTCTCTCCTCTCTCCCCTCTTTTCATCTGATCGCCATCACATTATTCTGACCCACCCCTTCCGCCTCCTCCTTCCCTTCCCTTTCCTCCTCATTCTAAACCTCATCCTTTCTTTTCTCGATCTCAACTACTTTGTTTTACCCCTTTTCATTTTCCTCCTTTCCTTTTCCCTCTCCGCCACAGTCCGGGGTGTCGCAGGGCGGGGAAGGGGACAGGACGCCCCTCGCGCCCCTCGCCTCGCTGGACTCTCTGGGACGCTGCTCCACTCCCTCCTCCACCTCCACCTGCAAGACCACCTCCTCCACCTCCTCCCGCTCCTCCCACGCCTCCACCGTGGCCCTCAACCCGGACTACCTCGCCAAGGATCCTGAATATCTCATGAAAAATCCAGATCTCCTCATGAAAAATACAGAATATTTCTCCAGATATCCAGACTACGTGATAACACATCCGGATTTCTTGATGAATACTCCCGATTACGTGACCAAACATGGGGATTATCTGATCAGGAATCAGGAATACCTACCCGTGAGTCCAGAATACGTGACCCTGAGCTCCGAGTACCTGCCAAAGAGGACGGACTACATGACGCCGAGTGCGGAGTTCCTGGCGAGGCGAGCCGAGTACCTGAACCAGGAGATTGACTGCCTGGGCAAGTGTCGACCGCTGCTGGGCAACGAGAAGCGGCCGTGCTGCCTCAAAGCCCATAAAGAGAGTTCAGTCTAGCCATCCATCTAGAGAGAGACAGAGACAGAGGTACAAAGAGCGGGAACAGCAGCATCACGACAGTACTCACACCGTCAAAACTTCAACAATTACAAAGAAAACTGACTGATCAAGAACAACAATGAAAATAAGGCACAATCCTCAACGCGGGACAATTTAGCCGCGGCGACGAGAAACAAACACAGAGACCTTTGCGGCAGGAACGACCTTATTGACCTTCAGGAGGAAGGGAAGAGCTCATCACCACGCCAGGAGTAAGTGAACGGGAGGCAGTCAGGACTCAGGTGGCGGCAGGACGCTTAGCAAGGTGAAGTGTGCAAGGGTAAGTGTTATAGTGTTCATCCGCATCCCTCGAGAGACGAAACAGGGGTGCCAGTGTTACCTCAAGTCAATGGCGAGGACTTATGAGGATGTGCTATACAGGAGGAGGAGGAGTGTATAGTTGATGTGTATCCGTGAGGGGCAGCGGGAGGAGAGATGGAGTCTTCATCCTCCCAGTGAGCCTTCCAGACAGTGATGAAAATGACAAGAACGTCCCTCTATCTCCATCCCTCAGTGTATGGCAATAACAGTGTAGGGACAGACCAAGGAAGATAGAGGACAAGGAAGGTGATTCCTGTAGTAACGTTTCCAAACCGCGATTGTCACGCCATCTACCCGCGGGATAGTGGTAAAGACAGAGCTCGGGAAACATTAGAGGACGGACGGAATCGATGGGTAACTCAAATGCTCATAATATCCCTGCACTTCCTCTATATATTATATATATACTATCCAAAAAATGTATATTTCTTTGAAGGTTATAGGCTATAACCTTCAAAGAAATATAAATATTTTGGATAGTATCTCTGACAAGGAAATAAATTATATAAAGCAATATATGGTAGCCAAATTTTATTCAAATTTCTATTCCATTGCGGGTACTTTGGGGTTTTAAACAAATCATGCAGAACATGATGCAATACTTGATTATGTAACCCCAAAGCAGAACAGTAAGATTTTTACTCTTTTACATGCAGCTACGGGACAGCACCAACACCTGCCTATTGACATTGCAATGCTTGCAGGAGATAACACAAGAAGTTATTTGGGCTTTAAATACAAGAGATCACAAAACATCGAACTAATATCATGCATTAATAGCAGCAGTGAAAGACACTGTGATGCATAGCACGAGAAAACACATGAGTTTGTTGCAAAACATGCTGCACCACATGACAGAAAACACATCAAGAGTGTTATGTTAGAAACCTTGACAAATAGTGTGGCAACGTTATGCATGTTGAGATGTTTATGCATCATACATGTTGAGAACAAAAAGCAGCAAAGCAAAAGCTTTTAGCATACATTACAATGGACAAAACAGGCAACAAAAGGTATGTAAACGACATGTAACCAATACAAATATAGCAGATTTATAAGCATTAAAGCTACTGCAAGGAAATTAAGTGGAAACCATTACTGAATAACATGCTGTAACAAACAGCACAAACCTGTTGTTGCCCTTCAGAGCATTAGGAAAAAAGAGGACTGATACCAAATGCCAAAGTATATGAGGTGAAACAAAAACAAAAACAAAACAAAAATGTAAATAAATAAAATGCAAAATTCAAATATACTATTTACACACAAGTATATAGGGTAAGCAGCATATGTAGCAGTTAGAATGCATTACAAAAAAGTGGAGGAAACATTATATGCAGGGAGAAATACAAAAAGCAACAGCTTAGATACAGTACATGCAGTAGCACAAAGCAGAGGCAGTCTTGCAAGAACACATTATAAAGCAATGACAAAAAATATAACAAACATTTAGATGAAACTCTTGTTGACAGCAGGTAAAGAAGCTCAACAGCTTACCCCGAGGAAAGAGGGAAAATGAAGGATGGAAAAGACTAAAAAGAGACCTCGGTGGACGAGAGATTAACCAGAAAGTTAAATTGAAAATAGAGGGAAGAGGTACTGAGAAGGAGGATGAAATACAATCATTAATAGAAGGGTACTGGAGTAAAGTAATTAGAAAGGACATGGAAGTAGAGGGAATGGAAAACATTATGATCTACAGTGACAAGAGAGAAATGGAGGAAACAGTACCTAATTGATCTTGGAGAGGTAGAAAAGGTACTGAAAGTTTTGAAGAACGGCAAAGCTGCAGGCCCGATGGCCCCATTGGGGAGTTTGTTAAATATGGAGGAAAATGGTAAAACAGGCAATATATAACATATGTGACACAGTGCTGGAGAAAGGGCTGCGTGCCACAGGACTGGAAAAAGAGCAGAGTGACCCTAATACACAAAAAGGGGGAGGAAAAGAAAGGAGGACATAGCCAATTATAGGCCCATAGCTGTCATGGGAAAATACTAGCTAAGGTTTTTGGAATGATTATAAATGAGAAATTGAAATTGTGGATAGAGGAAAACAAGGATGTTTGGAGAGGAGCAAAGTGGGTTCAGGAAAAGGAAGAGGTGAATGGTAAATAATATAGGGGTTAGACAAGGATGTGGGCATGTCCCCAACATTATTTAATCTGTATTTTGAGGAACTGATCGTGAGAATCAGGAAGTCTAGTAAAGGAGTAGCAATTGGAGGAGAGAAGTTAGGATGTCTGGCCTATGCTGATGGCAGAAAATAAGGATGCAATGGAGGAGATTTTACACATAACTAACACGTACGGAAGGGAATGAGACCTGAAGTTTAGTGAAAGGAAATGTAAAGTCATGGAGTTTAACAGTGAAGGTAGGAGTCAGTGGCTGCTTCAGAATAATGTCCTAGCAGTAGTAGATAAGTATGTATACCTAGGAATGGAAGTAAACAAGGAAGGGATAGGCGGTGAAAAGCAGAGGAAAGTTAATGAAGGCAAGGCAAGGAGGATGACAGGCATGATTATAAATGGTGGCAACAGTCATTAATAAATATGAGGTAGGCAGGAGTTTATGGAAGGGGGTGGCTGTGCCCTATTGTCTGTATGGGTCAAAAGTGACTCAGTACAGGGAAGGAGACATCATGCACTTGGTGCATGATGTAGGACATAGTAGGCAGATGGGGACTAGGAGATTGTAGGAGCACTGCTGTAGAGGCCATAAGGGGAGACATGGGATGGAGCACCTTCAGGGAAAGGATAATTAAAGGAAAACTGGTGTTCCACAAGAAAATTGAAAGATTGAGTGAAGATAGATGGGCAAAGAAAATATCCCAGGTAAATAGATCAAGTTCCACCTGGAAGAAGGAACTAGAGAAATGGAAAAGGAAAGAAATGGAACAAGATGGAGATAAGAGATATCAAAAAGAAAATTGAGAAGAATGGGCTAGTTAAATGGCAGGAGGGAATGGCCAGGAAATCAACGTAGCAGTAGTAGAGGAGAAAACAGAAGCCAGAGGGGGTGACTTGGCATGTAGGAGACTGGGGGAGGAAGTTACTATATAAAGCAAGAACAGGCACCTTGGAAGTCAACGGAAGGAACAGGGAACTGGAGAACCAGAATTGTAGCTACAGGGTAGGAGAGAAAGAAACTGTAGAACATGTCATTGTGGAATGCAACAACAAGTATAGGAGTCAGAGGGGAAGACTTATAGCGTCAATAGTAACAGTCCTAGCCAGAGAGGAGTGGGACAGGAGACTAGAGCAGAAAGACACGGCCCTGTGTACGGTGTTAGGGCTGTATGGGGACAGAAAGGAAACAGAAATATTGTAAACCTCACCAAAGTGTTCCTAACGCAGTTCTGGGAGATAAGAACACACAAGAGACAATGAATTAGGATGATAATCAAAGGATTGAACACTGATCAAAATGTCTTTCCCAGGTGAAATAAACAAGGGTGTTAACAAGTTATGTTAACGAAAGAGACGAAGTGGAAGAGGACCTATGAAGCGATACTAAGCGACAAAGGTCACAAGAAGAAGAAGAATGATGAGTCCTTTAAAAAAAAATCAAGCACCTCCGGGGCCAGAAAATGTGCAGCCGTCGCTATCAGTTGGGGTGGTGTTCTCACAGCCTCCCTCCCCATTTGCTGTTTTCGCATACGCAGCCTGTAGATGGTGTTTCGTAGGAGCCTTCCTTATTGGTGTCCCTGAGAAAATTGGGAAAATGTTACACATTGTTTACATAAGCATAACTTACAAATAATTAAAGTACGTACTATAAATGTATATGGATGATTTGCTGATATGTCTATAATTGAGAAGGAATGAGCTGTGGAGTGGTGATGGTGGTGAAGCACAGAAAAACTGAGATGGTAACTGATGGACACCTTGAAAAAAATGGGGGAGAGTGGGGATGACAAGAAGGATATATATCTGTAGAATATATGCTGGGAGTGTGAGAGGATGACCCCCTGATAAATGGGAGCATAGTGTTGGAGTAGATAATGTGAGAAAGCGAAAAGATGCAAGAATGAGACGACTGGTAGATATATGAAATTAAATATTTTTACAAATATAATATGCAAAAAATATGCGTATGATTTTATAGTCACTTAAAATCTAAAATCATGCATTGTAGAGGAACAGCAAATTAATATTCCTGAAATATTACGACTTTTGGGGCATTTTGAGGCTTGGTCATCCTGGTGACCTTCATTCATGTTTGCTGTTCCACCATCTGTTGAAAAAAGTTTGTTGTTAGTTAAATTACAAAAAATATTTTCATTATGTTCCTCATAGAAATGAGGTGAATTAGCAGTATGGCAGGAAATGTAGGATGGTGAATAGGAAGTGGGTAAAGAAAATGAGTAGGACAAGTGAGATATGTATAGTGAGGAGAAATGTTGTTTGACAGTCTTAGGGATAAGAAAAGAAAATGACAGTATCAATAACAAACAAACACTAGCAACTGGTATTATGCATATTTTAAGAAAGGAAATACTCGATGAGTTTTTACCCTCTACAGCATGTATGTGAGGGTGGGGTCACTGGTGATGCTGGAGGAGGCACCATGGAGGAGGGCAGCAGAGGCTCCTGGCACACACCTGAAAACCACTCATTGCTGATATCTTTCTGAGACTGTATACGGAAATTTGTCGATACAAGGTATAATTACATCTCAGACTATAATTCATAAGTGAGACTAACCTCATGCAAAATGTTAACATCATAACTCTCAATGCCATCCATTTGCTGTGGCTTTGACTGATGTGGTGGGAGGCTGTGGCTGTGGCTTATGTAGTGGGTGGCTGTGGCTGTGGCTTATGTGGTGGGAGGCTGTGGCTGGTACTGGGGTTTAGGCAGCACTCCAACATCGGTGTCAAAACAATCTGTCAAAAGAAAAAAATCAGTAATAATCCTGTACATAATTAGAACATTGATACTGTACCTGCCAGTGCTAAAGCCATATAATTAAAAGAGAGAAAATAAAAACTTTTTCCCAAAACACTGATAAGGGCTGGAAGCCATTAATAAAATAAATACACCCCTAATATAGATGGGTTGATGATAACAATAATACATAGTCCCGAACAAACCCTGTGTGCCATATTTCCGATAGTAATGGTAAAAGCTGCCCTCCCCTGCTGCCACATCTAGCCCAATCTCCGCTGATGCTAATGGCGCTACAGAAGATATGACAAAATAAATGTTTGAGAAGGTAACTACGTGCTTATTATATATATATATGATATTATATATATATATATATATATATATATATATATATATATTATATAAATATATATATATATATATATATATATATATATATATATACATATATATATAAAATATCAATATATATATATATATACATATATATAATATATTATATATATATATATATATATATATTATATATATATAAAATATATATATATATATAATATATATATATTTTATATATATATAATATATATATATATATATATAAAATTTTATTATACTATATGTATTTAAACACAACACCAAAGAAGGTTTGTCATGTACGAAACCATCTTTCAACTGAGCTGAGTGTACGAAACGACTATGGTTTCGTATAGGAAAAACTTTTTGGAGTACGAATCTACTGATGTACGAAACAACTTTTATACGAACTGACTGCACAACTGACCCCACTCGACAATCTAACCTAACCTCCTAACCAAATGTAACCACACCACCTAGCTGGGGGGCTCCGCTCCCTCTTCACCATCTTCCTTGTCCTCTATCTTCCTTGGACAGACGGTGCTCAAGGGGAGGTTAGGACTTAGGAGCGCCGCGCCACCCTTCTGCAGCCGCCCCGCCAGGAGTGACAGCGGCGGTGCGGGTGAAGTGACGTCGAGGGGAAGCGCAACATCCTGATCCATATAGTGTGTGTGTGTTTTGTGTGTGTGTGTGTGTGTGGTGTGTGTGTGTGTGTGTGTTTGGGTGTTGTGTGTGTGTGTGTGTGTGTGTGTGTTGTGTGTGTGTGTGTTTGTGTGTTTGTGTTTGTAATAATGCAATGCAATCTGAAGATTACATTAACAAGATTTATGAGTCAGTGAAACAAGACGACAAGGAATCATAAGCAAAATGAAGTGGTATTGTAATATTGGGTATTATTGTATAATATGGTATATTGGTATTGGTAGTAGTTTGTATTGATAAAGTATGGTTTTTGTCTTGCATCCTCTGTATATAGTAAGAAAGAGAGAGAGAGAGAGAGACATATATATATATATATATATATATATATATATATATTATATATATAGAGAGAGAGAGAGGAGAGAGAGAGAGAGAGAGAGAGAGAGAGAGAGAGAGAGAGAGGAGAGAGAGAAGAGAGAGCGAGAGAGATCGAAGAAGAGAGAGTAGGAGAGAAAGATACGACAGAAGAGAGAGAGAGAGAGAGAGGAGAGAAGAGAGTAGAGAGAGAGAGAGAGAGTAGAGAGAGAAGAGAGAGAGAGAGAGAAAAAAAAAAGAGGATTTGTCAGGCACTACAACGACGAACTTTATATAGAAATCGGACTAGCCAGCTTTATGTTTCCGTGTTTTAAAGCTGTCAGCCCCTCAACCTTTCTGTCTTCCGCTCGGTATCTCTCCTACATGCATGAGAGACCTACGATAGAACCCCCACCACTGTCCCACCACCACCACCATCACCACCACCACCATCACCACCACCACCTCCACCAACCACTATCACCATCACCATCACCCCCACCACCACCACCATCACCACCACAATCACCACCACCACCACCACCACCGTCACCACCACCACCATCACCACCAGACTCTCACATCACAGCACCAAGACCAACTCACAGACGGGCTCATGAAATACTCTCAATGTCTCATATATCACACCTCAAAACTCATTAACCTCTGTCATCAACATATCGCCAAGGACGTCCTCCCTTCATCACGCCCCTAGAATGTCCACTCCTGAGCCTCAATGACTCGCTGGTAGGACGAGGCGGGGTAGAGGGAGTGTTAAGTTTATATTGTTTTAAATAGTGTGGATGAGAGAAAGATGAAAGTGGTGTTTCTTAATGATGTATTGAAACTATCGTGAATCTCATATGTGTACACCTTTCTTTGTTCACCAATACACACACACACACACACACACTGAAACATAACCTTAGTGGCACCTCAGAGCTCAGAGAGATGGACATCGAGTATGCTAATGGCCTGCCTGACTGTGACGGCCCCAGAGTGAAGGCTTGGAATATTGTGTGTGTGTGTGTGTGTGTGTGTGTGAGAGAGAGAGGAGGGAATATCCTTCAATAACCCGTATAGTGCGCAGAGGTCGACCCGTCTCGTCCTCGTCGACTCCCCGTCATCGACCTTCAGAGGGACGGTCAAGGGAATGTCTCGCGGATGAAAACTACACCTAGCGCTCAGCTCCTCTCCTTGCCTGAGCTCTCCTCGGCGCCCGTCCAGGTGGTTCCTGGGTCTGAAAATAACCAGCCTCCTCCTCCCACACCTGACTTACGTATTGGCTATCGTGCGAGGGGCCGCGAGGGGTTGTGGCGGAAAATGTTGCGTATGATGTGTGGGACTCGAGGAGAGAGGGAAGAGGAGGAGAAAAAGGAGAGGGAAAGGAAACGTTAGAAAATATAACATCCCTCGTGATGAAAGAAAGCAATGAACAATGGAAAGAAAAATTCCGAAAAAAGGGACCATTGCAGTGAAGTGTGGAAATGAAAGCGATTAAAAGAGAGAAAGGAAAGCATGAATACTCATGAGAACAATATTGTCTTAACCGCTGATTGTTCATCACCACTTGCTGTACATGTTACCATCACAAACTCCAACATCGTCGCCGTTGTAGTCATCACTGTTAGCCGTTCTCGTCCTCGTCAGCGGTTGTCTTCGTATGAGCCGCTGTTTCGTGGTCCAGAGATCGCCGGCTCCGCCACACTTGGACACACGAATACTGTTTATATCACATCAGCTGACCTGTGTGTCGTACCCACTCAGCTGATACCTGTGTACCCGCTGTGCCATGTTGTACACTCATTACCCTGTCCTGTTTGTATTTATCACGTCGTCATGTTCGGAGTGTTGGTCGCTGCTTCGAACAGTCGGTACAGTGTGTCAGTCATTGCTCGAAGCGGCGACGAACTTTGCTTCGAAACCTGTCTTGCTGGAGGAAGGAGTGATGGAAGACGAGAGGTAATACAGCTCCTCATCTTTCTGTACCGTAATCATATAATTATTATCATTATCATCATTCATGTTATTAACGCTGTGGCTGTCGAGCGGTCAAGCAAACGTTAACACTGTAAATTAAACTGAAGAGGACAGCAAAGGGGCACATTGTTGGAACGTGACGTCACGGCAGGGCGTTGGGGGCAAAGACCCTACACGCAAGATAGGAAAGCAGGTGTTTCGGAGTGTGCTGTCGTGTTTGGACAGCCGCTAGGTAGCAGCACCGGCGCTCGTTGTTTTATTGTATTTATATTAGTTGTTACTTCTCACAAGAGTGCGGCTTTGTGGTGTAGTGGGTAGCGCGCCCAGCTGCTGCTCCGCGGGCCCGAGTTCAATTCCCACCTGGTGATACTATATTTCAGTATATATTATTATCATGTCTGATTGTGTATGTGTTTGAGTGTGTGTGCTAAAAATGCATAGAGTATTGATCTTGATGTCAGAGGGAGTAATAATTTGATTTAAATAAGTCCTCAATCAACAGTTACATTGGACGCCACAGATGGCGCTCGTGTTAGACATCACAAATTATGCTTAGGCTAGGGCCTCAGCTTTCCTATCTTGCTTGTATGGTCTTTGGTTGGGGTCCCCGGGGTGGTCAGTTCGCGCAGCACCGCCGTCAGGGGTGGCTGTGGGCAGGCGCTTCGCATGTAACCTTGTAAATAGTGTTTTCAATTCCACTCGATTTATGTAACCAAGAGGAAAAGTGACCCTCCACGTAATCGGATCTGCAGGGGACACACTCGTTCCTCTTCATGACCTGCCTGGCAGCTCCCCCATTGTAAGTAGCGCTATTAGGTTACTACAGTCGGTCCGGCTAAAACTGCAGTCTGGGTGGAGTCGTCTGAGGCCTCTAATAGTATATACTGTATATTCATATATTGTATAATATTACTTTGAAATTATATCAATACGTGTATAAACATTTTGTGATGCCTTCTACAATTATCACAAACGTTAAGCTCAATTATTTTCTATGTGGCAATAGCGCATTCCTGAGCTGTCCCACCCAGACTGCCAGTTTTAAGCGTCCAACTATAATTAACCATCCATTAACCTGCGACATTGATTCCATCCCACACGGTAACTTAGGTCACTGGCTATAGGTTGGTGTTGTGATCATGTGATGCATGGCAGGAAGGTGACCGGTGATGTCCCGCTAAACCTTAGCGAAGCTAGGAGGCGAAGGGGATGTTGGAAATCTTTGGAACTCATCCTTCCGGCTTTGACTGAATGAACTACCGCACTGTATTGTATGCTTATTGTACTTCACATCTGTAAAGGTTCCAGCGTGCCTGGGCCTTGGTTAACCCACACGGCCGCTATGAAATATGAGGTGCCTCAAAAATTATAAGTCCATTCAGATCCAGTCCGAGAGCTTCCTAGCTAGACTGAGCCCAGTACACCTTGATAAGTTTGATTACAGCTGGCTATATAGTGCCTGTGTAAGGAACCAGGTACAGTTTGCATTAATTACTGCATATATGGATACGAAATGCTCTAAATTCGTACCACATCAACCTTTCTGATATATTTAAGCATATGTATTGCATAATAATCATATAGGGGAATATATTGATGTTTATAATACTCTGCATATAATTGCCACCTCAGTGACGTCAGGCCAGGCTGCGGGTTCACTCCCCCGGTTCAGTACAATAGCAGCCACCAGCACGAAAGGTTGTGCAGATGGTGACTAGTATTTTTTGGAGTGTAATAACGAGAAACCAAAGGAACTTTTATTTATGTGTGCCACAAACTCATTTTGCAAACCAAAGATTATTGCAATTGCATTAATAAACCTGCCACCTTGGACTACAATATAAAATGTGATGTTGTCGATAACTACCACTGCGTAGTTATGCAAATCACCCCATCACGTATATTACCATCGGCGCCATTTTACAGCCGGTGTATCTCAATTTCGAAGGTAAGTTGAAAGGACTATTTACTCATGTAATTATGAAGTGTTTGATGATGTGATTATGATGAGAGGGTTAGGTAAGAGGGTTACACTGACTACAATAATTTCACGATTAAGTGAGTGATTAATTTACTGGGGATTTTCCTTAGATGGCCAGGGATTTTCCTTAGATGGCCAGGGATTTTCCTTAGATGGCCAGGGATTTTCCTTAGATGGCCAGGGATTTTTCCCCAGATTGCATGATTTTTCCCTGTGACTTTCTCAAGTCTTATCACAACTACGCACGTGGTTCGAGAGCATTATTTGGCCTTATTTGAAGGGTTAATATGCGGCAAATTTTTGGCAGAGGTTATTTTGGTAACATTTAGGGGGTTATAGTGAGGTTAAGTTAGTAACCTTTAGAGGGTTATAGTGAGGTTAAGTTAGTAACTTTTAGGGGGTTATAGTGGTATCCGTTGATTCGGGCCGCAAGTTGAAACAAGCCACCTATAGTAGCATGCATACCCAGCAGACAGTATACTTTGTGGTTAGGTTAGGTTAGGTTAGGTTAGGTTAGGTATACCTTGTGGTTAAGGTTAGGTTAGGTATACTTTGTGGTTAAGGTTAGGTTAGGTTAGGTTAGGTATACTTTGTGGTTAAGGTTAGGTTTTGGTATACCTTGTGGTTAAGGTTAGGTTAGGTTAGGTTAGGTATACTTTGTGGTTAAGGTGTTAGGTTAGGTATCACTTTGTGGTTAAGGTTAGGTTAGGTTAGGTTACTTTGTGGTTAGGTTGGTTAGGTTAGGTATACTTTGTGGTTAAGGTTAGGTTAGGTTAGGTATACTTTGTGGTTAAGGTTAGGTTAGGTATACTTTGTGGTTAAGGTTAGGTTATGTTAGGTTAGGGATACTATGCGGTTAGGTTAGGTATACTTTGTGGTTAAGGTTAGGTTAGGTTAGGTATACTTTGTGGTTAAGGTTAGATTAGGTTAGGTATACTTTGTGGTTAAGGTTAGGTTAGGTTAGGTTAGGTATACTTTGCGGTTAAGGTTAGGTTAGGTTAGTATACTTTGTGGTTAAGGTTAGTTAGGTTAGGCTGGTATACTTTGTGGTTAAGGTTAGGTTAGGCTACGTAACTTTGTGGTTAAAGGTTAGATTAGGTATACTTTGTGGTTAAGGTTAGGTTAGGTATACTTTGTGGTTAAGGTTAGGTTAGGTTAGGTATGCATTGTGGTTAAAGTTAGGTTAAGTTGGTATACTTTGTGGTTAAGGTTAGGTTTTGGTTAGGTAGGGATACTTTGTGGTTAAGGTTAGTTTAGGTTAGGTTAGGTTAGGTTAGGTATACTTTGGGTTAGGGTAGTTAGTAACTTTGTGGGTTTAAGGTTGGTTAGGTATACTTTGTGGTTAAGGTTAGTTTAGGTTTCATTAAAACCTATAAGGTTATGCATAAATGCATGCTTGGTATGCATTTAACATAGGCGGCTGATTCAACTGGTGGCCCGAATCACTGTATTCGTTATAGTGAGGTTTAGGTTAGTAACTTACTTTTAGGGGTTATAGTGAGGTTAGATTAGCAACCCTTAGGGGGTCCATGGGGTTCGCAGCCCCTTCTGGCTAGAAAGTTTAGGTTTTTCTTTGACCTCCTATGGCCAGCAAGCATGGTGGCATTATGGAAAACTTGGGTTTTTGGGTAGGGAAGGCAGACAGGACTCATTTATTGCTCTCCCAAAATTGTCCAAATTTATACATATATCAATTAAGGAAAAATCCCTAGCAATGGGTATCTAGGGATTTCCCTAATTTAGGGAATTCCCTAGATTTTTACATATAGTGACTTTGATGATTTTTTGGGGACCATAAATCACTTATATTTCTTCCCCCACCCAAAACCCCGTATTCCCCCGCCAGTCCCCAGCTTGCTGGCTATAGGGGGAAGAAAAAAAAGATAGGGGTGAAGGACTTCTTCCAAAGTTTTACCACTACATCATTAGTGTAAGTGTTTTGTGTACAGGAAAAAAAGAAGTTATGTTGAATTTTTGTAAGTATTTGTTTACTGTAAGGATTTGTAAGACCAGATTACTGAGGGCGGTGACGCAATATTTACCTCACACAACCTTATAAGGGGAGGGGAAGAAGGGAGGGAATGTCTGGCGGCAATGTAAAAAGAATAAAATGTATCGAGTGTCTATATGTGTTTAGTTTTTTCTCGCTCTCTCGCTCTCGCTCTCCTCTCGCTCTCTCTGTCCGTGTGCGTAGTAGGTGTCCATAAAACTGGTGGCAAAAGAGGAAGGAGAAGGCAAGGAGGGACATGAGAGGCAAGGAAGGAAAATACCGCCGACTGAAGTAGCAGACTCGCTCATTCCCTCCCCCGCCCCTCTCTCTCTCTCTCTCTCTCTCCTTCTCCTCTCTCTCTCTCTCTCTCTCCTCTCTCGCTCTCTCGTCTCTCGCTCTCTCGCTCTCTCTCTCGCTCTCTCCTCTCTCGCTCTCTCTAGTCTCTCTCTCTATTCTCTCTCTCTATGCCCTTTTTTCTCTCTCTAGCCCCCGCTTTTTCTGCTCTCTTGTCTCTCTCTTTTCTGCTCTCGTCTCTCGTTCTCTCTTCTCCTCTGTCCCTCTTTCTCTTTCTCTTGTCTCTCTCTCTCTCTCTCTCTCTCTCTCTCTCTCTCTCTCTCTCCTCTCTCTCTCTCCCNCCCCCACACACACCAACACACACACAATACACACACATACACACATCAAAACACCCCTGACATATCCTTACGGCCCTCAGAGCTCAGAGAGATGGACTCAGTATGCAATGGCCTTTCTGATTGTGACGGCCCCAGAGTGAGGCTTGAATATGGAGTGTGTGTGTGAGGGAGGAGGGAATATCCTTCAAAATAACCCGTATCATGCGCAGAGGTCGATTGTCTCGTCCTCTTTGACTCCTGCCATCGACCTTCAGAGGACGGTCAAGAAATGTCCGCGGATGGAACTACACCTACACCTCCTCTCCTCTCCTTGCCTGAGCTCTCCTGGCGCCCTCCAGTGGTTCCTGGTCTGCCAATAACCAGCCTCCTCGCACGCCTGACTTACGTAGCGGCTATCGTGCAGGGCCGGAGGGTTGTGGGCGGGAAATGTGCGTGTGATGTGTGGGACTCGAGGAGGGGAGAAGGAGAGTGAAGAGGAGGAAACGTTTAGGAAAATTGAAAACATCGCTGTGTAGAAAAAAGAGAGCAATGAACAACGGAAAGATAGGAAACGCGTTATTACCATGAAGTGTAGAAATGAAAGTGATTAAAAAGAGAGGAAGGAAAGGAAGAATACTCAGAAGAACAATATTGTCTTAACCGCTGACTGAGTACATGTCCATCACCACTAGCTGTACATGTCACCACTATCACCACTAGCTGTACATGTCACCACTATCACCACTAGCTGTACATGTCACCACTATCACCACTAGCTGTACATGTTACCACTATCCCCACTAGCTGTACATGTTATCACTATCACCACTAGCTGTACATGTCACCACTATCACCACTAGCTGTACATGTTACCACTATCACCACTAGCTGTACATGTTACCACCATTACCACTAGCTGTACATGTTACCACTAAAACCACTAGCTGTACATGTCACCACTATCACCACTAGCTGTACATGTCACCACTATCACCACTAGCTGTACATGTCACCACTATCACCACTAGCTGTACATGTTACCATTATCACCACTAGCTGTACATGTCACCACTATCACCACTAGCTGTACATGTTACCACTATCACCACTAGCTGTACATGTTACCACTATCACCACTAGCTGTACATGTTACCACTATCACCACTAGCTGTACATGTCACCACTATCACCACTAGCTGTACATGTTACCACCATCACCACTAGCTGTACATGTCACCACTATCACCACTAGCTGTACATGTCACCACTATCACCACTAGCTGTACATGTCACCACTATCACCACTAGCTGTACATGTCACCACTATCACCACTAACTGTACATGTTATCACTATCACCACTAGCTGTACATGTTACCACTATCACCACTAGCTGAACATGTCACCACTATCACCACTAGCTGTACATGTTACCACTATCACCACTAGCTGTACATGTCACCACTATCACCACTAGCTGTACATGTCACCACTATCACCACTAGCTGTACATGTTACCACTATCACCACTAGCTGTACATGTTATCACTAACACACATACACCGTCATCATGTAGACATCACTGTTAGCCGTTCTCGTCCTCATCAGCAGCTGCCGTGTGTGGTTGTTGCCGCTGTTTCGTGGTTCAGAGATCGCCGGCGCCGCCCCATTTGTCACCCGAGTACTGTTTATATCACATCACCTGATACCTGTGTACCCGGTGTGCCTGCCATGTTGTTCACTCATCATCCTGTGTATCATCATGTCTTGTCTGTATTCACCGCCTCATCATGTTCGGAGTGTTGGTCGCTGCATCGAACAGTCAGTACAGTGTGTCAGTCATTGCTCGAAGCGGCGACGAACTTTGCCTCGAAGCCTGTCTTGCTGGAGGAAGGAGAGATGGAAGACGAGAGGTAATACTGCTCCTCATCTTTATGGATCTTAATCACATCATTATCATCATTAATATCATCATTATCCTTCATGCTGTTGACGCTGTGGCTGTCGGGCGGTCAGGCAAACGTTAACACTGTAAATCAAACTGAAGAGGACAGCAAAGTGGCACATTATTGGAACGTGACGTCACGGCGGGGCGTTGGGGGTGCCCGGGGGTGGTCAGCTCGCGCAGCACCGCCGTCAGGGGTGGCTGTGGGCAGGCGCTTAACATGTATCCTTGTTGATAGAGTTTCTCAATTCAACTTAATATCTGCAACCGAGAGGATTAAGTAACTCACGTAATCGGATCTACAGGAGGACACAGCGGTTCCTCTTCATGACCTGCCTGGCTGCCCCCCCTCCCCCCCCCAACAGTGAGTAGCGCTATTAAGTGACTAACCTAACCATTAACCATGGCAGCGGCATTAACTCAGATCCCACACGGTATATTAAGTGACTGTCTCTAGGTTGGTGGCGTGATGCAAGGCAGGGAGGGCGACCGGTAATGCCCCGCTATACCTTGACGAGGCTAAAAACCGTTCACGGAGTCTGCTGGAACTGTGTAATTGGTGGTTTCGTTTGATTCACGTATAACTTTATCTGGTAAATTTTTACTATGGCACCAAACTTCCCTACACAATTGGAAGCATGGTTTTTGTTTACCTTATTGTATTCTAAAAGACACTTTCTCCCTGAGCTTTCCGTCGCAAATCAATAGTTTCGGAGATATGGAACATTTTAGGTGGGGGGAGGAATATGTCTCCTTGTTTACAAAAGCCTCACTCTTCCTCTTCTTGTGACCTGCATCGCTTTTGTTTCGGAGGCGCACCCATGGCTACCTTACCTAACCTAACCAAACCTAACCTGAACCTTACCTTACCCTACCTTACCCTACCTAACCTAACCTAACCTAACCTAACCTAACCTAACCTTACCTAACCTTTAACCTCCTGGGTCCAATAATAAAAAAGTTTAATAAAATACCAAACAAAAGCGATGCAGGTCACAATAAGAGGAAGAGGGAGGCATTTTGTAAACAATGAGACATATTCCTTCCCCCACCTAAAATGTTCTATATCTCCGAAACTATTGATTTGCGACGGAAAGCTCAAGGAGAAAATGTCTCTTAGAATACAATAAGGTAAACAAAAACCATGCTCCCAATTGTGTAGGGAAGTTTGGTGCCATCGTAAAATGTGTTATGTTTGTAAAATGCCCCCTCTTTATCTTGACATGCCTCGTTATGGCATCACGTGATTTAGGATGATGGTGATAATGACGCTGATGATAGTGATAATGATAAAGATGGTGATTATAGGGATGATGTTGATGTGATGGTGATGATAGTGATGATGGTGGTGATGATAAGGTAGTGTTTTGTCCTGCATGGTCGCGGGTTGGTCACTGGGCTGTGGAGATTATAAAAACGCAACAGACTAACAAGGTATTCGGGCAGCTGAACATGTTTTTACCTCATCCATTAGTGGCCATTTTATGTTTACATGATTAACATATATATATATTTTTGTCCTTAGTGTTACGTCATTAGTGTAAGTGTTTTGTGTACAGGTGAAAAAATGTGACATTTTGAATTTTTGTAAGTATTTGTTTACTGTCTTAGGATTTGTAAGACCGGATGACTGAGGGCGGTGACGCAATATTTGCCTCACACAACCTTATAAGGGGAGGGAAGGGAGGGAGTGTCTAGGGGCAATGTAAAAAGAATAAAATGTATCAAGTTTCTATATATGTTTAAATTAATTTTTTTTTTCTCTCTCTCTCTCTCTCTCTCTTCATCTCTCTCTCTCTCTCTCTCTCTTCTCTCTCTCCTCCCCTCTCTCTCTCTCTCTCTCTCTCTCTCTCTCTCTCTCTCTCTCTCTCTCTCTCTCTCTCTCTCTCTCTCTCTCTCTCTCTCTCTCTCTCTCTCTCATGTCAGGTGCTGCCGTCACAAGCATCATGGCCACTAACACCATCTGTCTTCCTCACCTCACATCACTGCCTCACATTTCCCTTAATATCACCAACACACTCACCACCATCACCACAACAGTTTCTTCCAGTCACGCCTATATTTACAACCCTCTCACCACCACACGCACATAGCAGCACACTACCACACTGCAGTCATACCACACACACACAGCAATCCATTCAGCCTCCTTCACGCACCTCTTCTTGATCCTCCTCCTTCGCCTCGTGATGAGTTAGGGGCAAGACAATAATGTATCAGCACCTGCCGTCAGCGTGTATTAAGTCATGACCCGAGGGCGAGCAGAGGCAAGCAATTAGGATCTCTGTGCACACGAGCCCGAGGGAAGGGTACGTGAAGGGGGTATGTAAGTGTTTGTGAAGGGATGAAGGGAAAGGTGGTATATACAGAAGCCTGGAAGGGAAAAGGAAGGAGGAAAAGATAAAAGTAAGAAAGAAAAGAGGGAAGGGAAAGGAAGGGTTAGTGTATGTGTTTGTGAAGGGACGAAGGGAACTGTGGTATGAACAGAAGCCTGGAAGGGAAAAGGTGGAAAAGAGAAAAGTAGGTAAGAAAGAAGGGAAGGAAGGGTTAAGGGTGTTAGGAACACTTAAACAGCACGTAGGTGAAAACTTCACTTGTGCAACAGAATATTAACAAGTGCAATTATTATTGTAGTGCAGGCATGAGTAGGTGTAGTGTGGCTGGCTGGAGTGACGGTCGGGCAGGAACTCCCGCTCGGTAACATGGCAGGCCCGCTGTCGACTCTGTTGAACCGTGCCGCTGACTCTGAAGCCTGGGAGCAGTTGGCGAGCGTAACAAGCCAACACTCCTTACAAAGTGGTTATAAGTGTTTGTGAAGGGATGAAGAGGAAGGTGGTATATAGAAGCCTTGAGGGGAAGGAAGGGAACTAAATGAGCGTTGCCTTACGTCTTTGTCTCAGTTATGTATCTATTCTAATTGTCGTCTTTATTCTTTGTTGTGTGAATTTCTCGTTTCCACTTATTTTGCTATTCCTTACTTTCTCTTGTTCTCATATTCTCGCATCGTACATACTTACCACATGCATCACGCGGCTACTACATACCTACTCCTCTTCTTCCCCTTCCTCTTCCTCCTCCTCCTCTTCCTCCACCTCCTCCTCCTCCTCCTCCTCCTCCTCCTCCTCCTCCTCCTCCTCCTCCTCTCCCTCCCTATTCATCGTCCACATATTCATTGCTTTCGCTGACCTGTAACAAAACTTCAACCATGTTTCTTGCACCCGTGGTAATAATTTGGAGCGTTTATCATATTCTCTCTCTCTCTCTCTCTCTCTCTCTCTCTCTCTCTCTCTCTCTCTCTCTCTCTCTCTCTCTCTCTCTCTCTCTCTCTCTCTCTCTCTCTCTCTCTCTCTCTCTCTCTCTCTCTCTCTCTCTCTCTCTCACACACACACCACTAGTAAAAATATTAGAAGAGAGAAGTTGTGTTGCCTCAAGGTAGTGTTCCTAGCACTACACATCTTACAACCATGAAATTTCACTCTCCCTCCTACTCTACCTCCCTCCCGTCTTTCTTGTGCATTCCTTCTCTCCTTCTTTCCCTCCCTCCATCCCCATTCCTCCCTCGCTCCCTCCATTCTCGTCCAATCCTTCTTTCCTTCCCTCCTTCCCTTCTCTCCATCCGCACCTGTACTCATCTAAAATAATCTACACCTGCCTGAGGTTCCTTCTCCTCCTCCTCCTCCTTCATTTCGCCAGGTAGGTTAGGTAGGGCAGAGGTTGGTTAGGTAAGGCAGAGGTAGGTTAGGTAAGGCAGAGGTAGTTTAGGTAGGGCAGAGGAAGGCGCCACAACTAATCATCGGGTCAGTAAGGAATTCCGGTGTCGTCAGTTGGCGGGCGAAGTAGCGCTCTCCAGTACGCCTCGCAGGGTTGTGTGACCTTGGGGGTGCGCGCGGTGGAAGGCTGAGTGCAATAATTTTCTACTCCGTTGCATTGGAATGAAGCTAATCCCGAGTGGTCGTATGTGGAGGAAGAGGTAATTTTAAATGTTAAAAGTAGTAATGGTGATAGTAATAGTTGAGCTAGCAAGAGTAGTATAAAAGTTGTAGATTGATTAGTGGTAGCAGTAGGATTAGCAGAATTAGTAGATAATATAGAAGAAGTTTTTATAAGGTTGGATGTTCTCTGTATTGTCTCTGATCTTCTATCCCATCTTGATGCCTTTTCAAAAACCTCTCGTATTAGGGGGGAAGAATTTCATTCACACAGCTCTACTAAACAGTATGGAGTGAAAAGTTTGTCTCATCTACGTCTTACCTTTAACTGACTGTCTTCAACCCCTCCTCCACACTCTGCCGTGGTGTCATCTGTTAGTTTTCTACCAGTTTATGATTACGTTCCTTTTTCTGAAACTGCTAACTACATGCCTTTTCTTCTCCAATGGCATCGTTTTAGGCAATGGCATCATCAATGGCATCCTTCTGGGCAGCTTATTAATGCAACAGTTAGCTAGTATTGGCTTTACTCTCTCATTCCTTTCACTTGTAACACACGGGAACTCTTGCCTTTTTTTCTGTTTTTCCACCGTTCTAAGAATTTAGTTCTTTTTCGGGGGAGAAGTGAGAGGAGTATTAAGACACGTCTGAAACTTCTTAAATCAGTTCTGATCTTTTGGAACTCCTACACAACATACTTTTTCTCTGAAACTGTAATTAGCGGACGTTTTTAAGAGTTCTTGGCCATTTTCTGCGGGAGTCCTTGGCCATTTTTTTTTATTATAGTCCTTGGGAAATTTGTTAGTCCTTGGCCTTTCTTGATCGAGTCCTTGGTCAATTTTTTTTTTTGAGTCCTTAGCCATTCTTAACAGAGTCCTTGGCCATTTTTTCCGAGTACTTGGTCTTTTTGTTCGTGCCCTTGTCAATTTATTTCTGGAGTCTGCCACTTTTTTCTGAAGTCTGGCTTTTTTATATTTTATTATTAATTTTTTTAAAGTCCTCTGCCAGTCTCCCGCACACGTAGCAAACAAGATAAATGGCGAATCTCTTTTACCTCGGCTTGGTCTGATGGGATGCAGTGTGACATCTTCTAAATCGGTTTTACCTTCCTACCTACCAACCTTTGGGAGAAAGAAGAAGTATATATGTAGTTGTTGTGAGCAGGTTTAGTCTTCTTTACAGGGACGACCGTGTGTGTGTGTTTGTCTGTGTGTGCTTGTCTATGTGTGTGTGACGGTGTGCGTGTGTGTGTGTGTGTGTATCCTTAGTGCTTAATGTTGGCCGAGGCCACCACCCCGGGAGGCGGGTCACAAACCCCCGGCTAACACCCGGTACCCATTCACTGCTAGGTGGACAGGGGCTTGGGTTTTAAGGAGACCGCCCATCTTTCTCCGCTCCCCCCCGGGAAGTCGCGTTGGCTATGAAGTGAAAGGAACAATGAAGTGGAAAAATATATATTCATGGCGTGAAGCCTATGTCAGGTGAAGCACGCTAGACTAAGGTGGCTCGCTGGGAATGGTTTCGACGCCTGCTTGGCTGAATGTCAGGTTGCTCCTTGCTGTTAGTGTTGCACCTGCTACGGTTGTTGTTGTTGTTTTTGTTTTTGTTGCTGCGGTTGTTGTTGTTGTTGCTTTTGTTGCTGCTACGGTTGTTGTTGTTTTTGTTGTTGCAGATATTGTTGTTATTGCTGCAGGTGCTACGGTTGTTGTTGTTGTTGTTTATATTGTTACGGATATTGTTTTGTTGTTGTTGTTGCTGTTGTTGTTGTCTTCGGTGTAATATTTGTCTCCTCACGTATCTTCGTTTTAATGTTTCTGAAATGGATACATGAATTACCTGGTTAATGAGAGAGAGAGAGAGAGAGAGGGAGATGTTGCACTTATCATGTGTGTTTCAATACTTTATAACGAAGACTATTCAACACGTATCCAAGGCTGTGTCTGTGAGTGTCGGAACAATGAATATAACAGGACACATTTACGTGCATTGGTGATTCTTTAGAGTTTAGACCCTCATGGATTTCCTCGTCATCCTCCTCCTTTTCCCTCCTCTTTATCATCATCAGCAGCAGCATTAAGATTACAAGGAGTCTGTTGTCTATGGAAAATCACGACCACATGCCAATAGTAAAGGGATGCTGGTATATAATTTTTAATTTGTTATTTGCCCTGTGATGGATAGTGTTAATACAATTTTAGTAATGACAATAACAAGAGTAACAATAATCATAAGAAGAATGATGGTAACAGATAATGATAATGATGGTATAATGATAATGATAATAACAACAATGATAGGAGCAATTTCCTGTTTGTTAATGAAGTCGTTAGTTACGATAAATTATCTCGCATATGAGTCATTATCGAGTCATTATTTTCACTTGTTTATGTTGTAATGAGTTGCTTTTTTCATCTTGCCTCTTCTTTGTTCTTTCCTCCTCCCTTCCTCTCTGTCCTTGGCTGCCTCACTCTCTACCTTCCTTGCTTCTCTCTTTCGCGTTTTTTTCCCACTTCTTCTCAATCCTTCCTACTTTTTTTTTACTTACTTTCTTGTCCATATATACATTTTTCTATTTCCCATTCATCTTCCTTTTCCTAGTTTTTTCTCTTATATTCTTCCTTCTCCTTCCAATTTATTCATCGTTTCCCCTATCCTCTTCGTCCTCCTTTCATAATTCCCATCTTTCTACTGCCTTTTTCTCCTCTCCTCTCTCTCCTTTCGACTTATCCTTTTTCTTCCTCTCTCTTTCATCTTCCTCTTCTTTGCACTTCATTTGCTATACAGGAAAGGAGGAATAAAAAGAAGTAACCATATTAATCGTAGAATAAGCATTTGTCAAATTATTCACTGCTCACCACTATTCCTGATTATTACAGTATGAAGGGCCAGAAATATACAACTTTTCCTACACAGAGAGAACTTTCTTGATTTATGCATATATATATAAATGCAACTGACGAATACCAGCAAAGTATATAAGAAACATTAATGTGTACCACAGTGTGTTGATGCCTGAGGTACGACACTTTCTATAGACTACCACACGTGGGCTAATCCCAAGCATCCCCTCCCTCCCTTGGTAGCCTCCCGTGCGTTTGTGCGTCTGGCAGCGTATCTTCCTGAGACATTTTTCGAAGATTACTACATACATATGCTATGGCACTTGGATCCGTAACTTTCTTGCAATCATACTTCACTTGAACAACAATACTGATGTACCTCATATTTATCACGTTCTTATTGATCATGTATAAGACATAAACAAGTACTACAGATATTCATTCATATATACGAAGATTGTGATTAACATGGAGATTGAAGTGTATGTGATATGTATGTGAGTAATTCATGATACTATGAAAGTAACTTCATTACTGAGAGGGGCTCTTATGTGGAGTAAACGAAAACAACGATTTACGAAAAAATCAAGTCACCCATGGTGCCCGCACGGGAAAACGTAAAAAATGTAAACATATTAAGCCCCCTTCGGACCTTCACACATTCCATAATGGAACCACGAACGCGCCAACAATGCAATGCGCAGCGCCGTCATGGTCCTGGTTATGGGTCCATCGTGAAGGGTCCGTCCCATTTACCCGGACTGGGCCCCGGACTACCCCGGACCGTCCGTCCGGGGTCATCCTGGGTGTTCCGTGGCTCGTCCTTGAATGTCCGGGATGTTCCGGGCTCGCCCGTAGCTCATCCGGGGAAAATTCGGCCAAAATCCGGGACACTCCGGGGGGCTGTCCGGGCTCGGTCACGGAAGTTTTAAAATGTTTAAAACATCCGGGGTGATCCGGGTAGTAAAGCAATCCGGGACTATAATCGCCTCGTCCGGGTGTAAACCTTGGCTCGTCCTGGGAACTCCGTGGGTCATCCGGTAACGTCCGGGGGGGCATTCCGGGGCTCGTCCGTGGGTCAACCGGGAAGTTTTCGCATCCGTGGCTACTCCGGGACGGTCCGGGGGTACACCGTGGCTAGTCCGGGTAGTCCGGGAGTGGTCCGTGTGTAGTCCGTAAGTAGTCCGTGACATTCCGTGGCTCCACCGGGGTGGTCCGGGGCGATCCGGGGCTTGTCCGGGGCTCGTCCGGGTGTACACCTTGGCTCATCCGGGGCAGTCCGTGGGAAGTCCGTGGTCATCCGGGCCAGTCCGTGGGTAGTCCGGGGTCAGCAGGGGCAGTCCGGGGCTCCGTCCGGGGGTAGTCCGGGGAAAGTGGCCCTGCAACACGTTTTCGCAAATTTCTCCATTTTTCCCTGGACAGCCGGCGTTTCCGGGGTCGTCCGGGGAGTTTCGTCCGGGGGTAGTCCGGGGCCCAGTCCGAGTAAGTGGGACCGACCCTTGACCGATCGTGACGTGACGCTCGTGACGCGCTCGGCCGAAGCCACGAAAAGTTAGTGCGTGCACTAAAAAATCGGGAAGCTCCCCGATGTTTGTACCCAACGCAGCTCTATCGTAAGTCTATCGTGACGCTATCGTTATCTATGTAGCAGCTTCGTGATCGTGATCGTATTATGTCTATCGTGACGATAAGAAACCGTTACGCGCGCTTCATCCCTACCTTCCCCCCCTTTTTTGCACCCCCTTCCGCCTTCCCCCCCTGTCTCATTCACCTCCACCCTCCCCTCACTCCCTACCCCCCTAGTCCATCACCACGCGGTGACACCACCCTCCCCCTACTTCGTACCCCCCTACTCCCTAAGCACGTGGAGATGCCACCCTCCCCCTACTCACTGATCTATATAACATGGATCGCGGATCTGGGCTAGCTGTGGCCGAGATACTGAAGTCAGCCACCAGCCGCCCATCTTGCCAACACCAAAACAAATACATGGCCGGCCCAGGCAGTGGCTGGGTGTTGGCTGCTGGCATGTGATAGCCTATATTACCACCTACTACTACTATTAACACCTACTACTACTACTACTACTACTACTATTACCACCTACTACTACTATTACCACCTACAACTACTATTAACACCTACTACTCCTACTAAACTTCCAACCTAGTGCATCGTCGAACCTTCCAAGTCATTTATTTACGGTGATACACAGACAACAGGTGTGTTGCGAGGCCGTACAGGTGTGTAGTGACAGGTGTCTTGCGAGGCCGTACAGGTGTGTAGTGACAGGTGTGTTGCGAGGCCGTACAGGTGTGTAGTGACAGGTGTCTTGCGAGGCCGTATAAGTGTATAATGACAGGTGTGTTGCGAGGCCGTACAGGTGTGTACTGACAGGTGTGTTGCGAGGCCGTACAGGTGTGTAGTGACAGGTGTCTTGCGAGGTCGTACAGATGTGTAGTGACAGGTGTGTTGCGAGGCCGTACAGGTGTGTAGTGACAGGTGTGTTGCGAGGCCGTACAGGTGTGTAGTGACAGGTGTGGTGTATGTGGTAAAGCGAGAGGGGCTAAGAGTGCAGTGTTAGCCCCCGAGTGTGTGTGTGTCTGACCTAAAGAGCGAACGCGCAGTTCTCGTCCACTATAACGGCGTCAGCCCCGTACCGCCGTGGCCACGGGTACGGTGCGGGCCACAGTGGTCCATAGAAGCTACTCTCGGGGATTACAGGAAGTTTAAATGAATAAAAAACCTTTGGTCTAATAAAAAAAACCTTGCTTAATTAGGTATATTGAATTGAAAGTAGTTAGTTTCGTACACTGATTTTGAGTATTTTTGTACATACCTGGTGTCGTTTCGTAACTCTAGTAGTCAAGTTCAACTCTGAGCTGAGTGTACGAAACGACTATGGTTTCATATAGACTACGAAACAACTTTTGGTAATAATGGACGAGAGTTTCGCGGTCGTTTTCAGAGACATCAACTATTTTTTCTTGGCCTACAATAGGTGCTTATTGCAATGGAGATAGTTTTATTTTGCGCAACCCCCTCCCCCCCAAAAAAAAAAAATAATAATGAAACCTAACCTAACCTTATAGGTTTTAATGAAACCTAACCTAACCTTATAGGTTTTAATGAAACCTAACCTAGCTAACCTTAAAGGTTTTAATGAAACCTAACCTAACCTTATAGGTTTTAATGAAACCTAACCAAACCTTAAAGGTTTTAATGAAACCTAACCTAACCTTATAGGTTGTAATGAAACCTAACCTAACTTTAACCACAAAGTATATCATAACCGCACTCAGGTCTGCTTCCGTTCCCCACTAATTGTTAACAAGTATAAAAAAATATACTTATATCTATATCTACCTATATAAAAAAAAGTATACCATATCCACCTATATATTTTTTTAACTAGTAGGTGGATGACTGGAGTGGGTAGATGGATTAAGAGTGGATGGGCTGGGTGGGGAGTGGGTGTGGGTGTGGGTGTGGGTGTGGGTGTGTGTGTGTGTGTGCGTGTGGGTGTGTGGGTGTGGGTGGGTGTGTGTGTGTGTGTGTGGTGGGTGCGTGTGTGTGTGTGTGGTGTCTGTTTGTACAGGACATAGCAGCACAGCTTGGCATGACGAGGCGATAACACAACCAGACAGCAACGCGAGCCGCAGAAACAAGGCTTTGTTTTGGTTTTGGCAAGATGGCGAACAGTTGGAACCAGTGCTGAGCCAGGCTTCCGCGATCCATGTTATATAGATCAGTGCCCCTACTTCCTACCCCCCTAATCCCTAAGCACGTGGAGATGCCACCCACCCCCTTGTAACCACTCACATCCCCACCAACACCACAACGCCTTCTCCTTCCCCAACCCCCCTCCCCCCGTTTCCCCACCAACACCCCCTTCTTTATAACAACCCCCCTCCCCCGTTTCCCCCCATTCTCCATCACCAAAACACCCACCCCTGTTTATCCCACCTTCATCTCTACCCCCCCTTTTTTTTCCATCACCATGGCAACCCCACGTGTGGGGCTAGCACTTGACGTTATCGTGATACGTTCATGGCACCGTCATGGCACTGTCGTGGTTATCGTGGCTCTATCGTGACGACAAAATGACCGTTGATTTTCCATTCGTGGCGTAGTCTTACAGCTGTCATGACTCCATCGTGACCATCTTACGACCGTCATGACACATACGTACAGGCAGCGTGACATTGTTGTGAGGCTATCGTGGTCTGCATTTATCGTGGTCAAATTTCACGATAGCGTCAATAATTATAATCAAATTGGTAGCGCTATCGTGGTTCGATTATGGAATGTGTGAAGGGAGCTTTAGTACATGGTAATGAGCGCCTGGACCTCTGTAGCCTCGGCCCTGTCTGTCTGTTTGTCTGTATGTATGTCTGTCCAGCCGTGCCGCAAGAAGTGGATAGTACGAATGAAATGAAAAAGTTTTAAAGAAAATACGTAGAAATGCTGGGGGAAAAAGTTTGTGGTGAATTGGAATGTGTAAAATACGGAAGGAAAAACTGGTGACGAGAGAGAGAGAGAATCATAAGTACTACAGCCCTATTTTCCCCTTCTCTCCTGTATCCCTTTCCTTCTCCTCCACTTCTTCTCCTCTCATCCCTCGGCCGGCGAAGAATTAAGGTCAAGTTTATGAAGAGTTTACGACACCCGTTCATGCTCGTAAGATTAGAACTAGTAGAGTGGTTGAGTACCCGGCAAGAATATAAGGGCGGACAGGACAGTATGGTTCTCTCTCTCTCTCTCTCTCTCTCTCTCTCTCTCTCTCTCTCTCTCTCTCTCTCTCTCTCTCTCTCTCTCTCTCTCTCTCTCTCTCCTTTCTTCTTTTTCTTTCCTTTCCTGCCTTTCTTCCACCCTCCGTAGTTTCCTGATTTCTTCCTTTTTCTTTTTGCACAAGGAAGGAAGTTTTTTAAAGGAGTTTAGTGCTGATGTGAGGTGTGGGGAAGGAGTAAGGAAGGAGGAGGAATAGGAGAAAGATGATGAGAGAGAGAGAGAAGAAAGAGGAAATAGGGGATCTATGGGTCAGTGAAGGTTGCAGCTGCCATCTATATAGTATTTCTCATAATCTTTAACGTGCAACTTTCGGCAATAGAATAAGTAACGCAGCGGAAGGAGGCGAAGAGGAGGAGTGCTAGCCGCCACTTCCCTCAGGAGCAAAACTTATCGCCTCGTTGTTAGTACAGAACAAACATGAGAACATAAATAACAGTGAAAGGACTTCCCTCCCTCGGGCACACCCCCTTCGCCTCGCCACCTTCGCCTCACCCCTCACAGCTTAGCCAAAGAGTAAGCTGCCAGTACTTCATGGGATTACAGCTGCCTCCTCCTATGATGTTTTTCACAGTCTTTGGCATTCACTGTAAACACACTTGTACCTGTCAGTGACGTGTGGGATGATGGGATAGTTTCTTTTACCGTTAAGGAAGTCTTGGAGTCACGCGCGCTTTGGTGCTTGATTGCCTTGTTGGATCCTCACGTCCATTAGCGATGTCCCTCAACTCTGTGTGACTCCTGACGCTGCAAATTCCTTCATACAATTTTCTATGGACACACACGACCTTCATAGGATTTCTTCGCAGCTGCTTTAGTGCACTGCGATGGTGGGAAATCAATATAGCAGACTTATTGTATTGACTTTTAAAACCCCCGAGGATATGGTACGCTCCATTTTGTACTCCAAGCGATCCCTCCTGAATTTATAAACAACATTATGGTAGCCCCCTCGCGTGCCTTCAATTCGGTTGTGTTCGAGATCACCGCCGCCTCCACTCTGTTTTGCTCACCACACACCTAACTCATCGGCGCCTTCCCGTCCTCGTAATACACGGCGGTGGTTAGGGTCGCGGTGAAATATATGAACCATTTGTCTGATCAGCCGATGATGTTCGGGACGTCGTGGCCAGCGGGTGACGGCGGCCGAGCATTCAGAGGCTTGAGGGGGGCGCCGAGGATGAGGGAGGGCGCCACGCAGGGGAGCGGTTTTGTGGCATCGCTTGAGGAGAAGAGATCATGGTGGGAGGGAAGGAGGAAAGAAAGAGAAAGAGGTTATTACTGTCTGTAGGCTGGTGGGAAATACTGCCCCGCCCCCTCCCCTGCTTCCCCCCGCGCCCCCCTCCCCTGCGTCCCCCCCGCCCCCTCCCCTGCGTCCCCCCGCGCCCCCTCCCCTGCGTCCCCCCCCCCCGCCCCCGCCTCCTCCCCTGCGTCCTCCCGCGCCCCCGGAGGCTGGTCGAAGCAGGGCACGTTCGGATGAAATAATGGCAAGTTTCTCCGTTCGAGCAAAAGTTGCCAACATCATATTGGGTTACCTTTGTGGCACTGCCTGGGATTTCACGTCCCTGGGAAGGAAAAACACGAGGCAGAGAAACAAGAATTTCCTCCTCCGTTCAGGTCTTGACAGGCGGGTCGGGCTCTCCTCTCTCCTCCTCCTCCTCCTCCTCCTCCCTCCTCCTCTTCCTCCTCCTCCTCCTCCTCCTCCTCCTCCTCTTGATGGAAGTGGAAGTAACATTCATGTTATCGTGTTGCACCTTCACACACACAGGACAAGGTGGTCTGGACACAGTAAACCCCAAAACACCCAAAGACCAAGTGGGAGGACTTTTCTCACCCACTCTCTTGGCTCTCCGGGGAGGAGACAGGCGTCACCCAGACTGCGTGATAGGTCGAGACACTAGTCGCGTCCGGCCTGAAAAAGGAAATATTCATTGATGAATACAAATAGATGAATAAACACCTCCGTAGTGTAGCGCTATGCACGCTCGGCTCACAACCGAGAAGTCCCGGGTTCAATCCCTGGGCGGAGCGAAGACAGACAGGCGAGACAGGAGCGAAGAGATGGCCGGTTTTCTTACAACCCAAGCCCCTGTCCACCCAGCAGTGAATGGGCACCGGGTGTTAGCTGGGGGTTTGTGACCCGCCTCCCAGGGTGGTGGCTTCAGCCAACACTAAGCACTAAGGATGAATGATTAAAAATGTAGCTATGGAGACGGATCCATACGAGCGTTGCTCAGGCCCTGTAAAATACAACTAGATGAACACACACACACACACACACACACACACACACACACACACACACACACACACACACACACACACACACACACAGAAGGACCAACACACGCATGCGCACACGCACTAGACTGGCGTGATGACTTCTGTAGAACTGATGGCCTAAAAAAAAGGCAAAATTTCTAGTTGTATATTTTTGTTCGTGTTTCTTTGAAAATCGCTGGGGCGCAGAACTCACTACAACTCTGACAAATTGGATCTTTTTTAATATTTTCGTCCCGGCCATCAGAACACGACAGACAAAGGACAGAGACGCGACAAAACAGCGAGACAACGAAAACACCGAATAAAATGGACAACATAACGAAAGACAAAACGTATACCAATTTTTTTATGTCCTTTGACTGACAACAGAAAGGAGGTGCACGTCTCTCACTTGAAGGAGAAAGATAGATCATGACTTTTCAAGATACTCAAAGAACTCTTATTATGCTCGTAACTCAAGGAGCGGCGGCAGTGGCACCCCTTAACAACACATCAACACACCAGAACCTTACTAACGATACACACCTTTGTTGCATCTCGACTGTAAGAAAATCTACCAGTCTCAAATTACCAGAACTTTTCATTTTGAGCATTTCCAAAGGGAACTTTCAAAGCTAACGCCCCGAAGAAGCACAGGGCATTCACGGTTCATTCAGGCTCAAAGTGCAAAAGAAGTGACAGCGCTAGAGACGTCTAGTGGTGTTAGCTTTTCAGAAAGTTCTTCATTACTTGTACGCCGTACCTGGCCGCCCATTGATCACAGGTGCACGCGTCGCCTCGGCTTTATTGTGGTAAGTGGGTGTACTCATGTCCCCCCCTTTTTCTATAGAGCCTCTTTTATGTCGCCTCGACAATAGCCCGCCGCGGGATAACAAATGTTGGAGGTTACATTTCCACTCGAGGAGGTAAGGATAATGATGAGAGAGAGAGATAGAGAGAGAGAAGAGAGAGAGAGAGAGAGAGAGAGAGAGGAGAGAGAGAGAGAGAGAGAGAGAGAGAGAGAGAGGAGGGGAGAAGAGAGGAGAGAAGAGAAAGAAGAACGCTTGTGTTAACAAAAAAAGGAAATAAAAGAGGGAGTAGAGGAAACCCAGGAGAGAGAGATAGAGTGCTCTGGCGGTGGTTGGCGAGACATACAAGAGTGAAGAAGAGTTTTACAAGAGTGACATGGCGGGAAGGAAGTGGTTAAGAGAGGTGAGAGGGCAGGAGAGAGGAGAGGACCTAAGTGCCATACCTCTCCTCCCTCTCACCTGGCCCTCTCATCCTTCTCACCTGGCGCCTCTCCTCCCTCTCACCTGGCCCTCTCCTCCCTCTCACCTGGCGCCTCTCCTCCCTCTCACCTGGCCCTCTCCTCCATCTCACCTGGCGCCTCTCCTCCCTCTCCTCTTCCTGCCTCGCGCCCTCCCGCCATCTGTAGTGCTTCTTGCTGCCCTTTTCATGGTCTTTCCTTCGATTTTATTGGACCATCAAGTTTCCAGGGCGACGCGTCCAGCCCGTACCTCAGTGTGAGAGAGAGAGAGAGAGAGAGAGAGAGAGAGAGAGAGAGAGAGAGAGAGAGAGAGAGAGAGAGAGAGAGAGAGAGAGAGAGAAGGGGGGGTAAGGGATAAGAGATTTACCTGGAAATGTCAAAAATCTATGAATGAATGAATAAAATCTAACTTTATGGTCCAAGATCGATTTTTCAGACGATGAACGAAATAAAATGCACACACACACACACACACAGTAACCCTTGAGTCTCTAGGGATGGGGGGGGATGAGGGGTCAGGGAGGAGGTCGGGTTATGTGGTGGTGGTGGTGGTGGTGTCTGATAAACTGGCTGAATAATTGATTTTTTGGCTGACTGGATGGCTGACGATCGTGCTTGATGGTACGATGTGGTGCTAAATGGCTGATAAACTGGATGGCTGACAACTGTTGACTGACTGGCTGGATGACTAAGTGACCTATAGCGCGTTTTCGCGACGTTCACCGCCCTGGTCCAGTCCAGTCCAGACCGGTTCTGGCTGGACTGCGAATGGACTCGCGTATATTATGCTCGCGAAAATACATCGAGACTGGCCCCGTCCCATTCGTCGTTCCTATTGGCTAGGGGATCGAGTGGGCAGAAATGCAAACATTTTTAAAAAGCGCGCGTTTTTACTTGACTTCTCAATGGGAAGTCAAGTTGCAGGGATGACTATGAAAAAATTAATGATGAAATTTCATTTAATTTACCGGTAATAACTCTATCTATAGTCGCCACTGCACTAATGTCGCAGGGGGCATATATTACGAGTTTTAGCATCACTACAGATCACATCACGTGCACAGTACGTAGTTTACATTATCTACATAAAACTATAGCTACATGTCTTCAGTGACACATACAAGTCTGTAGTGATGCTAAAATTCGTAATATATGGCGCCTGGTGACATTAGTGCAGTGGCGACTATAGTATTGTTGACGGTACATTAATTTCCCAAGATGTTGTTTCAGCAAATTGCGAATATTGTAATTTTTCGTGAAATTACTTTAGTCTTATGGTCGGCCATCATGGTGTTGCATGTCTTATCCGCAGCACGAGAAGCTCCTGGTTGTCTTCCCCGCTGACTGTAGTGCGCATGCGCAAGTTCTCCCCACACTGGTCCAACGTGGTCCTGGTCGCTGGGCTGGCCCGGGCCAGTCTAGCCCGTTCTAGCCCGGCTCAGCTAGCCTCGCGAAAACAGTGTCCGCCCGGGACTGAGCCAGTCCAGACCGGGCTAGAACGGTCGCGAAAACGCGCTGATTACTAGCTGACTGAGTGGTTGGGTGACTAACTTATTAATTTTAAGCTTAACTGAATAACTGATTAACTAACTGACTGATTAACTACAAAAACAAGACCCCAAACCCTTGTCTTCTTCATCTTCTCTGGTACTGTAGACTGACTGAAAAAAAAAGGAAAGGAGGAGAGAATCAACAAAATGCCTTGCCTCTATTTCCTACAAAAACACTCTTCCAACACTTCTACAAACAGGGAGAAGAAGCTGATAAAGATGACATGTCTACGAGTCACTCAGGTAGATTATATTAGCGCATTTTCGCGGCCGCTCTGGCCCGGTCTGGACTGGGCTAGTCCCGGGCGGCCACTGTTTTTGCGAGGCAGTTTAGACCGGGCTGGAACGGACTGGGCCGGGCTAGGCCAGATAGCAAGACCAGGTTGGACTAGTGTGGGGAGAACTGGCGCATGCGCACTACAGTCAGCGGGGAAGGCGACCAGGAACTTCTCGTGCTGCTGATAAGACATGAAACACCATGATGGCCGACCATAAGACTAAAGAAAGTATCACAGGCGTGGTAGTTGTAAAGTCTTCAGCACAGGTTCAAAGGCGGACGACAAAAAGGATATTGACAAGATGGACGCCTCCCAGCTAACCATCACCGGCGGGCCTACGTAGGCTGTAGAGCGGCGAACGGCAGCCGCCGGCGGCAAATTTACCTCCGTCAGCCCTCCGGAGGGCCGCTGGTTTTCAGACGGGAAAATTTACTATGTTGAAAATTAATGTACAGAATTTGAAGAATTGAATATTTCTATGTGTAAACATTTTGAAACAACAGTTATATGATTATCTTGATGTAGTAATACATCAGTATGACAAGCAGCGGCAACTTGACGTCAATCCCCCGGGAGGCCCGCGGGTTTTAGTGGGAAATATTCATTTCATTTTATATATATATATATATTAACACAGTAATATACATAGTATCTCAATATCGGTACCATCACTATTATTAGGCCTGTTCAAGCTATTAAAAATTGTTATAGAAGTTTTTATAATAGTTTATAGAAATTATCATATATCAGTTTATTTCAAATATTGCCAGCTTAATCAGGAACACCCAGAGATACATAGAAATAAAGATGAATTACGTATACATAGGAAGGAGTTTACATGGAAAAAGGTTATCATTTAGTTTATGTGTGTAGTTACATATAAAAATAACATTTGATTATCCGAGCAAAGATTACGGATAACACAAGGTCATATTTTCCCTTATTTCAATAATTTCCATAAATTTTAATTATCAACACATATCAAAATACTCAATGGTACACCAATAAGGAATATGTAGATGATGAAGTTAAAATGGATAATATCATAATTTAGAATATAATATTTTGAAATAATTTCTCACTATCATTACACTAAACTGCCAGACGTACGAAAAGCCATTACAAAGGTTAAAACCCACAAAAGGCCTTAAATTGCCCACCCTTAACCAAGGCGATAACATAATGAGAACATAGTTATAACATGTTTTCGCTCCTTCATTATATCAAAATAGACTGAATAATAAAAATAATTGCAGTACGACACGTTTTTTTTAGGAATTTCCCTTTGGGACGGCGCCCTGGCACTGTGTCTGAGTGAAAATAATCAGTTTACTTGGAAAACGCACGAGTGGGTGGATGTTATGTTGTTCGCGCCGCAACCTATATCCTTCTACATGGCTGTTCACGCCATTCAGTGTTCCACGTACACCAGCATGTAAACTCAATAACGAAAATGTTTTTGTACTTATGAAATAAACAATGTCCTTAGAAAATTATGATCCTAGCAACCCTCTTTTTCATCGTATTACTGGATAACGACACGGGAATATTTCGGGTTTTAAATTTTCTAAGCATATTGCATTATATAGTAATGTTTTTATAATTGTTAAAACAGCCATTAGTCTTTTTAATCGGCTAATGGGTTGTGCAACACCCCTTTAAACTTACTATATCTGCAATATACTTAGAAAAGTATAACCATAAATATTCCTCAATCAGTTAATATAACAGCGGCAAATGGTCTATGCCCTACGGCGGGCCGCGGGGAGCGGCCCGCCGGTGAGCCTCTAAACAAATCCCCAGGGGCCCTACGTCGTACACTTCCGTCGGGCCGCCAGTAAGACATACGGAGGGCCTCCGGAGGCCCTCCGTCTTTGTGTTTGCTGGCGGGCCGGGCCCCCAAACAGTTCAGTTTCAGTACCGCCCACTTCGATCCCCAGCCAATAGGAACGACGAATGGGACGGGCCAGTCTCGATGTATTTTCGCGACCATCAGTCCACCCTGCCCCGGGTCCGGACTGGACTGAACTAGAGAAACCTGTATTATAAAAGAGTAGCGAAAACTCGATATGTGGGCGCCATATTGGTGCCAAGGCCTCTTCGTTCACCCAAGACCTGGGGAAGTTCTCAAGGCATGACCCCGCAGTTATCATGTTATACATGTATGAAGGATAGACGTTATCTTCGCAAAATGTTTGTTCTATAATATTATCACATAAAACACAGAAAAAACACATTAAAAAAAGGGTCATTATGAGACTGAAGAAATCTGCATGAACTTAACATTCACTTAAAACCCCATCGTCATGTAAAACTTTATGGGACAACTTATAGCATGGACTATATCAATAGAAGAAAAAATTATATTAGCTTTCCATTGCTATATTTTGTTGTCTGATAAATGCAGTAGTAGCTTTGTATAAATTAGCGTTAACTAAATATATCGCGGCGGCGGCCGCTCTCTTCTCTCTCTCTCTTTTCCTCTTTCTTTCTTTCTTTTCCTTTACCCTTTCTATATACAGGGCCGGATTTAGGAGTGGGCAAAGTGGGCAGCTGCCCAGGGGCCTCCACAATCAGGGGGCCCACAATCAGGGGGTCTTTCCACAATCGGGGGCCCTCCACAATCAGGGGCCTCCCCCAATCAGGGGGGCCTCCACAATCAGGGGGCCTCCACAATCAGGGGCTCCACCAATAAAGGGGCCTCCACAATCAGGGGACCCTTCCACAATCAGGGGCCTCCACAATAAAGGGGGCCTCCACAATCAGGGGGCCTCCACAATCAGGGGGGGCCTCCAAAAATCATCGGCCTCCACAATCAGGGGGGGGCCCTCCACAATCAGGGGCCTCCACAATCAGGGCCTCCCCACAATAAGGGGGGGGGGGCCCCACAATCAGGTCCCACCACAAATCAAGGGCCTCCACAATCAGGGGCCTCCCACAGTCAGGGACCTCCACAATCAGGGGCCTCCACAATCAAGGGGCCTCCACAATCGGGGGGCCTCCACAATAAAGGATCAGGGGGCCTCCACAATCAGGAGGCCTCCACAATCAGGGGGCCTCCACAATCAGGGGCCTCCACAATCAGGGGCCTCTACAATCAGGGGGCCTCCACAATCAGGGGGCCTCCACAAAATAGGGAAAAATGCCTAGCTGGGGCCTGGGGCTTCCACAATTAGGGGCCTCCACAATCAAGAGCCTCCACAAAATGGGGAAAAATGCCTAACTGGGGCCTGGGGCTTCCACATATATCAGTTTTTGTTCTTATTTATTTATTTACTGGTATTAGTCTACTGTTTCCCCATCCTCCCCCCTCTCCCCCAAAACAAGCTTGAGGACCTGGGGGAATGCTGGATATTTGGCTGGGGTACAAAAGATGCGTGGCAACCACATAGTTTTTGAGTTAGGACTGTAGTCGTATAAGTGTATAAGTGTATAAGTGGTCAAAATTCCCTAGATCTATGGAAAATAGATTGCATTTTTTTCTAAGTCCAGAGACGTGTGAACCTGACGATCCTTACAAACAGAATGATAACCGGAGTGCCGATCCCCATTCCCCCACCCCTCCCACTTAGGGTAAGGTAAAATTTTGATAGGTTACCGGGGAGTCCCAGAGGGGCGGAGCCCCCCGTTATGATTATTGCTAAAGGTTAGGTTAGATTAACGGGGTCGAGGGGGGCAGAGCCCCCCGCTAGGGTTAGGTTAGATTACTGGGAGGTCAAGGAAAGGAGCCCCCTCGCAATAGTGTTAGGTAAAAATTTTCAAGATCTAATAAAGTTACTCTAGATCTAGGGTTTTTGGCTCTTTTTAAAAAATCCCAAAAATGCGTGTTTCCGACGCATTATTTGCTCCCCTCCCGAAAACCCCGCATTCCCACAGGTTCCCAAGCTTTTTGGGGAAGGGGAAGCGTATGACCAAAACACTAGAAATTTACCATATTTCTTTTATATTTATATAATAAATACATTTTAATCAAGAAGCCTTAATTTTTTAATCAAATTAATCATTTATCTTTATCCAACTGCTAGCTAGTGTTGCTTGTTGCCTTGATGCTTTAATAGGAAAGCCAACAGCCTCTTTTTAGGTAGGCATGGCATCGACTGTAGCTAGGCTAAAGCCAGTGGTTTTAGGTCAAAGTTTCCCTATACTTCATATATATAAGAAAACACTCATTAAATATAATTAACCTTGTAAGTAACTCCCCTCAAATAATGCATTCGACCAAATGTCTAGGGCATGAGCTCAAATATCAGAAAATAAGGGCTTAGGCTACTCCTATACTCCCCACTGTTAACAAGGGATGACCCCACTCAGTCTCGCAACATCAATGTGTTACTTTCTCAATCTGAAAACTTCATTGAGCTGTGTCCACCCTTAAAAAAAAAAAAAAAATCTTTACCCAATTAGGTCATAGAGTACCCCAATTTTGTCACAATATGCTAAAAGCTAATTACTTTCTCCACTTAGCTTTGCTATTGCTTCAAATGGCTTAAAAAAGGGCAAAAATAAAAATTTAAAAAACCCGACCCCCAGCTGCTCACACCCCTATACTTTGTAAATTTTGTAATAAGGGGCGGGCTGCCACACACTCCCAGGGCCTCCAAGGTCTAAAATCCGGCCCTGTCTATATACTCTCTCTCTCCTCTCAAAAATATATATATATATATAATAATATATATAAAAATAAAATATATATATTATAGATGAGGAAGTTATAAAAGACCCAATAAGATTTTAGGAAAAAAGAAAAAAAAAGATCTTTGAAGCATCAGTTGATTAAAACTGTGCAGTTAGAAATGTATATCGCAAAACGTTTGCAGAAATACTGAAAAATACAATGAAATAAAGGAAAGTAGCCTACTGCTTAGATAGGAAGTTAAAGAAGTTGTTGGTATGACTGGGAGGTAGTTTTATATACAGTGGACAGGAGCAATCTATAATAATCGTAGGCAAACAAGATTTTAATACAAAATTGTAATTTGGATAAAGAGTATGTATGAATGTGGCAAACAACAGGCCAATAATGGTAACTTTTCAATAGCCAAATGATAATGAAAGAAATGATAAGAAATGCAAGAACATTGAAAAACCCGATGAAGACATGGAGATAGGAATTAGATAATATCTAATCAAAGAGGATAGGGAAGTAGGGCTTTAAAAAGCTTTAAAAAGGAAAATGGAAGGAATGATACTAACAAGTAAAGAACTTCATGTCAAGCAGGTCAATATGGATATACCAGAAGTGTAATCAATAGCAGTGGAAATAAATACCAATGAATTGAACTTAATCCTAGCCACTCTCCATAGACCCCCTTGAACATAGATATGGGATGAATATGAATATGGAAGGCTAGTCAATAATACACCAAAAAGTGTGAGATCATTCTTATATAATACTCAGGATACAGTAATGGTTTGCGATGGAAACTGAGAAAGTTCTCAGAATCCATTACGGTAAACAAAAACAATACAACCAATTGTGTAGAGTATTATGGCTAGGCAGTAGAAATTTAAATAAGATGTTGGCAATTTTATCGCTTACTTTTTTATACAAAGTATCTTTATACAATATTGAACATTCATGGGTATTAAGGGGTAATATATCCAGGGGAGAATGCGTCCAGGGGGGAATCTATACCGGGAGGAAAATGTCCGGCAGGGCAATAGTCCAGGGAAGATGCTCTACACTCACATCCAAAAGGATCCTATTAAACGGAGAGAATGATTATAAATTGCACAAAAGGGCTTGAATTAATGGTGTGAAAATACAAATTTGTAAGAACAAATACATACATACATATAACATATCACATTATTGTACAATTGCAAAATCACAGTATTTTATGAAAAGAAAACATATGGCTAATTTATATTTCAGTGATACAGTAAGTCTGTACAACCCATGCTTACCATGTTGTCACTTTTTACAGTATGTCTTTACAAATGTCATGACTGCTACTTGATATTTTTTGCCAGCTTTCTCATTGTTATACTTTGGCTACCAAGATCTACTTTCCTCTTCCTCTCCTGTATCTTTTTAAATTCAGCATTCTTCTTCTTGCAATAAAAATGAAGGCGAGCATTAATGAACTTTGTGATAAGTTTCTTCTTGAGATTATGGCAGGTGGGGAGTTCAAAGTTTCTGGTAGAGATTTCTGCCTCATCCAAAAGCATTCTTTTAACATTAGCTTCTCCTTCTAAATAATCATGGGCTTTCCTGAACACAAGCTCTACTTGGAGGATCATGTCATAGGCTTTTTCCGAAACTACAACAAGTCCTCCTTTTTAAAATTCCTTTAGCGAGGTAAGTCCTGCTGCTGAGTGAGCTGCCTGAGTGGGTGCAGCTATAACTTCCCTTAAGCACTGCTCACAAGTCTTTTCATTGTTTTTGATACTGTGAACACAATAGCCTATCCAGTTATACAAGCTATCATGCTCTGCCATGGATATGTCATGTTCATTGTCATTAAAAAAGTTGATTTGGCAAACTTGAGGCTCCCGTGAACCTATCACTTCCTTATCTAAAAAGTCTGAGATGAACTCCCCTTCATCCTTGTCGTAACTACCTGAGCATGGAACTGTCATGAACTGAGCTAGACATACAATTTTCAATGCATACTTGAAATCAAGGGGAGAGGGTACAGGTTTCCTCATGCGTACAAGTGAGAATACATTTTCAAGGCAGTCTTGAGTCAGTCTTGATGTGAGAAGATATTGATGGTCAGCATCTAGAAGATCCGCTGCAATCTCCAGAACAGAGTATGTTGAAATAATTACTCCTGTTTGTATGGGTTTCCAATCTCCCCTGATTCCAATCTTTACACTTTTGAAGATGTGAATCACTTCTTGTAAGAAATTTACAGCTTCCTCATATTTTTTAGGGTCCAATCTACTAAGTCCCAATACAGGATGCCGACTGGTCCTAAGATTAAACCAATGGCTAAGTATTTCAATCAGCCATGCTGTTGTCAGACACTCCTCCTTCCTTCCCTCTTTGTTAACCAAATACCTTATACCAGAACTAACATCATGACTTCAAACAGGTGTGGCTTGAGATACTTTCATCTTATCAAAATGGCCTGGCATTAATGTTGCCATTTTTAGCTTGGGTGCAAGTTTCAACTGCAGGTCTTCCTGAAACCTTGCAAGATCCTTCAGTGGCTCAACACTACCACATTGGATTTCAGTTTGTGCTTTTCCACAGTGCTATCAGAAAGTTTGAACATGTTTCCATTAACAATTGCTGCTTTAATGTTCTTGAAGACATGCGGAACATCTGCCAAAAAGTAAAGCCAATTATCAGGAACTTGTGGATGGGGAATTTTGTGAACAGTGTACTGCCTGAAAACATGAATCCCCAAAAACTCCTCCACTTTGCACATTACCACTACCATGTCACAAGAAACTGTTTTTAAAATGAACCCCAATGTCATTAGCTGTAAAATTACATCTAAAATTATTCCTTGAATCAGTGCATCAGTGGACTTGTGTAATGGTATCCGAATTTGCTTCCAGCGGGTTGTATGCCCCCCATAAATACAAGAGCCTGGTCCCCACTTCGGTGGCTGTGGTAGTCACATTTCCCAAAAGGTTACCATTTTTTACTAATTCTACACTCGGCGTGAGTGTAATTCATCAATGTCGGCAAAAAATTTTTTTTCCTTATCTTTAATTTTCTTTATTTTAATTTTTGAGCATGTCAAAAACAGTCCAAAAAACCCCGGCTAAAAGGGGAATTTTTTTGACCCTCCTTTGCAAGGTCCTTTCTGAGGGAAATGGATACTGACCCTAAAAAGCTTTTTTAAAGATGATAACCATGCAAATCAAATTTGAAACCCTTTCTTCCCCGGGCTGAGACCCCCGAACCCCCTCTCGGGGGTTTCCCTTTGTCAGAGCCCGAAGTTGATCTGGTTTGAGCAACCTAGAATTTTTTTTTCCCACATTTTTGCCTTCAAATTTATGCGTTTATTTTCTCATTTTTCAAACTTTGGCTTCTATTTTAATGATCTTTTTTCTCAGCCTCAAAAATGTTGATACCCGCTTCATGGCCCACTTATTTTCTTCTGGGGTTTATGGCCCTGTTTCTGACACCATTTTTTTTCTGGATACAATCCCATTTCTCCGGGCTACGTTTTCCCCTAAAATAAAATAAAGGAAATGAGGGAGTAAGAAAGAAAAAAAAAAAAATTAAAAATATATATATATATATATAAATTAAAAATTTTTATATATATAAAATATATTTTTAAATATATATATATATATATATTTTTATCGAAAATCGATAGGAAACATGTATAGATAGTTTAAATTTACACTTAATATTTTGCAAACAAAAAAAGCTAGATATTTAGATAGACTATAGTTTATATAGTATTAATTTCATTACAATATCACAATACGTGAATTTTCTTATATATGGGTATTTAGATAGCCAGAAAATATATATTTTATATTTTTAAATATATTAATATAAAAAATAAAAATATATATTTTTAAATTATATAAAATTATTAATACAGTAAACCTCACTATAACGACCCAATTTGGGGGGAAGGGGGGTCTTTATATCCTAAAGTTTGGTATATGCGATGGATCCGGGGTTTTTGGGCAAAAACAAGTTGGGGTTTTTTTTGGGTGCCCCCACCCGGTCAGCTTTTTTTTCGCTGCACAGCCCAACCGCTTGTACTTTTTTGGCCCGGCCCACCACTAAAACCTAAACCCCCGCATTTCCCAAATTTATTCGGTAAACCCCCGCACTATCGGACGGGCAGAAAAAAGTTTGTTAAAGCCAAAATTCGTAAAATCGAGGTCCGTAAAACGAGGGTTTACTGTTTTGATAGATAAATGAAATAATATATATAATATATATATATAATATTTTTTAATAATATATTTATAAAAATTTTATATATATATAATATATAGAAACCCTCGTTTAAAACCAAACCTTTTTAAACCCAAATTTAAGAAAAACCCAAACCCGGTTGCTTCAAAAACAAGCCTCTAATTCCCAAACTCTGGTCGGCATATCGGCATTGGTGGCCGACAAACTTTTGGCCGGTGTCTGTGAGCAAAAGTCTTTTTTAAGGAAAGTCCTTTCCCAACAAAGAGTGTTAAAACAAAGCCAAAACGTTTGCCCCGGGGTTCCGTGGTAAGTTTTGTCACTTGTGAAAAAGTCCGCTAAACTAGGGGAGGGTATACTGTTTTTATTCTTCATAGGAAAAACATTCATGAATCGAGTAAAGGCCCCGTTCCACTAGCCCGCTTTACGGCCCCCTTTCCCCTTTTTAACCCCCCCAAAAATGACTCCCCATCTCCCCGTTTGAGGGTTGTATGGAAAAACGGGCACAGTTTGCCCCTTTCGCTCGAGCGGAACCGCCGAGGGGGGGGAGAGATGACTTGATTTTAACTTTTTTACGACGGTGGGGTCGACTGTATTGTGACGTCTTTGGTTCTTGTTTTTTTTACGGCGGCCGTGCAAGGGGGGTAGGGGAACCCGGCCCTTAAATGCGCTCTGTTTGTGCCCCGGTCCGGTATTGTGCGAAATATTGTCAAAGCGGGAAATCCTGTGCCCCTCCATATTTCACAGGTTTTATAGATGAACTGCTTTCCCGATGCGTACCAGGGAAAAATAGACCACAAGTTTTCCCTGAGAACATAAAAGTAAATACCTACTCAAAGCTTTTTAAAAAACCACGTCAAACAGTAAAGCTTTTTAGGTGTTATTTTTATCCCTTTTTCTGAAACCAGTGATCATTTTCTATACTATTTATAAGGTTTTTCAGGAAAACTAGAGCCCCCAAAGTTTTCCTTTTAAAAAATGTATCAGGGCAACGTTTTAACTGTAAAACCTGAAATATGGATTGGTGTCAGGATTTGCGCGGACAATATTTCACAAAACCGGCTTTGTTGATAACACTCTTTTTTTAGAAACGGGGTTCCCTCGTAAACGACTTTGCTACACGACACCGGCCCGCGGTCTCTGTTACACTCTGCCTCATTGGTGTGGACTACTCACTTGTGTGGTCTCTCGTCCCATGTTACAGTGACTCCCAGCCAAACCCATGGTTAACTTTGTTTGAATACATATTACCAAAAGACGCCCCCCCATAACCCAAAATCTTTCAGTTTATGAGGGAGACAACCGTCATCCTAAAACCGAAATATCGGGTATTGCGATTGACCCCCCCCAATTGCTTCGGTTTTTCAAATGTTTTCTATATGTTAATATATAAGTAATTTTATATATTTAAAATTTAAAAAGAGAGAGGAGAGAGAGTATCATATCAATAAAAAATTGTGGGTATTTGGCTTGTCAAAAATCCTAATTTTTAATTAAAAATATATTATTGTAATATTATTAATGAAGTAATATCATTGTAATTAAAATTTCTGGCATCAATTTTTATCTCTTGTTCATGCACGTATTGGGATCCAACAGAAACATTCACATTTCTTTCCCCTGTGAAGACCGGCCCCGGGTTTTGGTTAACAGGGTCCCAGCTTGGAATACAGCGCTGAGAGAAAAAGGGGGCGACTGCAGTCCTTTAACAACCCTTTTCCATCTGCTTCTTGTTTTTTAAATTGATCACCTCAAAATGTTCCCGCAAAGTGTTAGGAAATTTAAAGGCGCGAGGTAAAATTTTTTTAGGGGAAAATATAAAAAAAACAAAAAATTTTTTTCATTATATTTTTTATTAATAAAAATAAATATTATATATAATATACTATATATATTAATTTTTTTATTTTTTTTGCATTTAAAAACAAAGAGTGAAAAACCGAGAAATATTAAAAACTGGATGTGTTTTTCCATAAACAGTCAAATTATGTAATTATTACAAAAATGTTTGTTATGTTCTTATTTTCTGCTTTTTTTTGCAAAAAAAATGTGAAAGAAAAATATTTTTAAATAAGTCGGTCAAAAAATGTCAATAAAAAAAAAGCTAGATTTTCAAATGAAGCATTTAAAAACTTTTCAATGTCAATATAAGATGAACATTTTGGGTAAATCCCCTAGATTGGGACAAACTAGATTTGGGGTTAACTCGCATAAATAGCTTGGAACTGGTTGGGAGTACATGCGTGAAACCCTGATATATAAAAAAATAGGGAGAGGGCACTGTGAAAGGAACTTGGGAACAGGTTAATCTTGGGAAAAAAGACTAAGACCCTAAACTAAATAGCATGATTTCAAAAAAGAGTTAGGGGATGTTTCTTTTCATGGGAAATTTTTAGAAACATTGGGAATGATATACTTTTTAAACCTCATGGATAAATTAGCCGTATGATTCAAAAACCGTGCAATTTCATTATACTTGTGTTTTATAGCAATTAGACTGCAGCGATTAAAATTTGCCTAGTCTTAATTTTGGTTTTTTTTTTTAAATTCATACTGCTTGTAATCGTTGATATGGAAATTTGTTTAGAAACTCATATTTTCAGGTATAAGTGCGTTAAACCAATAACGATCGGGGTTTCAATTTTTTTAAAAGTTTTATTTATAAGGGAAAATTTTAACCCATAAACACCGTCGGAAAGAAAAAAAACCCCAGGGGGGTCGGGGGGCGAAACCACCCCTAGTGAGGTTAGGTTTCTATCAAACCCAGGTTAGGTTAAGGGGGGGATGTGGGGGCAGCCCCCCAGTTTATGCCAGGAGAGCATTGCTCAATAGGGAGTATTAGATGAAACTGCATATTTACCTTATCATCATTACAAAGGAAATAAATCATAATAAGCGAATGAAATATCCTAACGTAGTTCCTGGCCTTGGTAACTTTTTAATCAAAAGGCTGCATGAATTTTCCTTAATCCTCGTCTATCTTATATCCTATAATAACTTACATGGTAAATAAGAGTGAACTGGAACACCTAATACACCTTGAATAGACTCAGTTATCAAGTAGTTAGTGCAGAGACGATGGGCCGGCCGCTGTTTTGAGAAAAGACAAAACAAACATAGGAAAGGAATGAAAAGTGGCTGTAGTTGATGCATACGTATTACAGGAACTACCACGTGTATGTCTATATACCAGCCTCTTGTTGCTTCCTTATATTCTGATGTACTAGTGTCTAGTGTCTGACAACACAACAATGAAACATACCTGACACAAACGTGATGAACGAGAAGGTGTCCATTCCATACGACTGACTTTGTTAGTCCATAATTTCCTTCGTCTAGGGCTTGTAGGGAATCTGTTGAGCTTAAAACCCTTCTCAGCCCTATTGTGACATCCGACAGCACAGCAGCACGGCATGACAAAGATGACACTAGCTTATAGGAAGCAAAATTAGACCGAGAACTTCCGTGGGTCTTGGGTGAATGGCGAGGCCTTGGCACCAATATGGCGCCCAGTAGCGTTTAACATAGGGCCTATGAATGGCGTTACCCTCTTTATAAAGGTACCCTAGTCACGTGTAATGCAGAGTTGCCAGATGCCACGATAAAGGCCAGTCCCACATCGGCGCCTTTCGACATGATCGCGTGTTGCCATGTAGTAATTTTTTCCCTATCAATTTTCCGTGGGGCTTCTGTGGTAAAGATCTCAGTCATGCAAATTTGCCCCGCGCTACCCGCCGCGATCACGTCGAGAGGTGCCGACTTACTCATTTAGTTGGCTAGGCTGTTGTGGGCCGGATTGTTATATAAATATCAAGCAATCAAGCAGGGTGACGGGCCATGAGTTCGGACTCTGCGGGCCGGAGGTTGCCGACCCCTGGCTTAGGATGACAACCACACGTTCAGGTGACTTAACGGTAAAGTTCTAGTCCTTTCCCGCCCTTATTAGTGGGCTTTTTTCCTCCAGACCTTCACAGATCCCTTCAGATACCTCTAACACGTAATTATAAAGGGAGAAGAGGAAAAAAAAAAGGGGGGGGAAATTGCTAACCTAACCTCAATATAACTAACCAAACCTGGTGAAATCTAGTTCTTTCTCGTCATTTGTTTCGCTAGGTTATAGGGTTATAGTGAGGTTAAGTATAAAAAAAAAAAAAAAAAAAAAAAAAATAATAATAATAATAATAATAATAATAATTTTTTACCTCCCCCACTGTATAATTACGGTTTTGAGGTATCTGAAGGGATCTGTGAAGGTCTGGAGGAAAAAAGCCCACTAATAAGGGCGGGAAAGGACAAAATTTTAACTTACTAACCTAACAGGGCATTGATTACGTACCTAACCCTCTTTGGGAGTTAGTTAGGTGTCTAGGTAGATAATTTAGTTAGGTGTCTAGGTAGATCCTTTAGTTAGGTGTCTAGGTAGATCCTTTAGTTAGGTGTCTAGGTAGATCCTTTAGTTAGGTGTCTAGGTAGATCCTTTAGTTAGGTGTCTAGGTAGATCCTTTAGTTAGGTGTCTAGGTAGATAATTTAGTTAGGTGTCTAGGTAGATAATTTAGTTAGGTGTCTAGGTAGATAATTTAGTTAGGTGTCTAGGTAGATCCTGTTGGGTTAGGTGCCCTTAGTAGGGTAGTATCCTTTAGTTAGGTGTCAGGTAGATCCTTTAGTTAGGTTGCTTAGTTAGGTGCCCCGCTTGTGTTATTATTCTTTACTTCCTGGTGTAGGGGTTAGAAATAGTGCATAGGGTCAGATGTACAAGTTGTTACAGGCTATAACTACTATATGGCTTGTAATGCATTAACACAGCATTGTAATGCATTGCTGGAGAACCGGGGGTTTGTAGTGGTTGGTTCTGGCACCCCTCTAGGCTTTGTCACGGCTTTATATCTTACCGTAGATAACCCTATAGTCGCCACGGTGCTCTAGTGTATAATTATGTACATATAGAATATTTCCTTAGGCAAAAACAGTGCATGAAAACTGGTTCATACACACTACCGTAGATAACACTTAAGTCACCAGGACAAAGTTTCTTTTTTATTACAGATTGTGGTGGCGTTAATACTACATTTCTACATCCATAATTTCTGGAAAGTTAGAAGGGGCTATCGGAGAGTGTCATTTTGGGTGCCTTATATGTGTCATAGTATGGTTATAAATGAAAAATTAAAAAAATAAAACCGTGGCAACGTTGTAACGAGCTACACTAAAGTCGCCACCTAGTGTTTATGTTCCGAGTGTCTTCGTCGTCATCGCCCCCAAAAAAATTAGTGGAAATTTGAAACCGTATATATTTGCAGATCCAAAGCATAAAACAATGCTGAAACAGGGTCCCATTATAACACAGTCATGATATAAACTACTGTGTATCATTTTCCCAGTGGCACATAAAAAGCAGTAGTGATGCTATAATTCATAATATTTGGCGGCTGGCGACATTACTGCAGCTGGCGATTTATACTGTTATCTACGGTAAGAAAAGGAGGTGGTGCAAAATGTGTGACAGATTTTGCGGGCCCTAAGGGTGCATAGTTGCACCTCTTAAGGTGCAACCACCCTTGGGGATGCAACTGTGCACCCTTATTGAAGGGTTTGCAACATCTGTGACAATTTTGCACTTTTTTTTCTTAGTGTGTAGGATGAAAGATGGAAGTTTTTGTTCATTATAGGTTAGCTTCCTTATGTTCTTATGTTTATGTAATCCTCCTTCTCCCTCAGGTGCAAAATAATGAGGTGGACGGGGAGGGTGGTGTTTATCCGCGAAAGAAGACCTGAGCACCCTTTCACTGCATCATCCGCAAATCCGTTTAATATGAGGTAAGTCAGGTTCGTCTCTTCCCTGGCCTTGTACAGCAGCATCAGGCCTTGGATATGCTGTAGAGCAGTGGTTCTCAACTGGTGGTCCATGATAACCTTTTAGTGGTCCACAGGAAGTTCACGATATTTGGAAATTAACTGAAATTATGAAACCAAAATGTTAGCTGTAATATTTTTTATTTTTATTTCTGAAAATCCATTCACTTTATATTTACAGGATATATATTTATAACCATCCCTTAACCTACTTTAAAATCTACCCTTTCATCAAAACTTAAAGCCAAAAGGAGATGGGCCATGATTTTTTTTTTTAATTTGGGAAGTGGGTCCATGGCTTGAAGAGTGAGAAGCACTGCTGTAGAGGGAGGTGGTGGATGTCATGTTCCCCTCAGCCTGAAACTACCCGGTGGGGTTTGGGGTGTGTTGTGTGTCATTTTATGTAGCCACAGTGCAATTAAGGGGGGAAAGGGATACAATAAAGGCAATGTAGGAAAAGTTCTCCGGGTAGTAACCGGGGTAAAAAAAAGAAGTAACAGATCAAGCTGGAAAAGTGTAGATTTATAAAAGGGAAAAAGGGAGAAAAAGGTTCACAAATTTGGGTGGTGAAAGTTGGGAAAGGACTCAGTTTTGGAGTAGATAGGAGGGGTTTAATAGGGAGTTTTAAAAGGCGGGGGACGTGTTTGGATGGGGATGAAGGTGGATGTAGGGACAGTAAACCCTTATAACTCGGGGACTGTATAACTCGGAATTTGATAAACTCAGCATGGCAAAGACTTTTTTTTTTATAAATACCCTTGCCCATAGCGCATGTAGGGAGTGACTCCCGGGGGGGATGGTAGGGGCCCCGGAGCTCACTCGAGGGGTTGTGGTTTGGCCCCCGCCCCGGGTGGCGCAGGAGGATTGTTTAGTGGGCGCCGTGATTAGAGGTTATGCCGCCCCCCTGTGTCCTCCCAGCACTAAAAGTCGCGGTAGAGTTAATGGACAGGGCGGGGTGTTTTTAGGCCACTCGACGGTGCAGAAAGATTTCAAAATGGTTTATGGGGCCATTGGGATCGAACTCGGGTCTTGAGAACGCCACCCGGTGACGCAACCCCTCTGCTACCGCCCACCTAAACTGCATCATGGTTTTCACCGGCTATCATGCCCAAACCCCGAAATGTGAACATGTAAACAAAAATCGGCAAAAAATAATGATCGGCATTGAGTTAAACTGCCTTTTTCGCTTACCTCGGCAATCGTCAGTCGCATAAATCGTATTTTTTCCTTTTGATCTTTTTTTGCGGCTCAGGGTCTTCAATTTCATTCCCTTCCTGGGAGACCCCTTGCATGATTTAGTGACATCTTTTAAAAACAGAGGGGAGATGTAATCCTAAAACACTAAAATGGTGGCAAAGTAAAGCAAAGTCGGGAACGAGCGGTAGGCTGTCAGCTGTGAAACCCCTGTTTATGTCGTCCCAAACACCCTCTTGGATCGAATTCCCTTTTTTGTCAAAATTGAAAAAGGATTGGTTTTGCTTTAAAAAAAAAAAACAAGTTGGTAGGAGCCAAATGATAATCAAAACAAAACTTCAAAAAATATCACAAAAATGTATAACACCATTCGAAGTGTTATTGGATTTGGGGGTTTGAATCCAAGACGGTGCTTGGACGACAAAAACACGGCTCAGCCACGCGTGGTACCCCCCCTTTGCTTTACTTTGCCACCTTTTTTACGTGTTTTTGGGGGTTTAATCATAACATACTGTATATCAAAATGTGCTCCATCACGCAAGGGGGTCTCCGCAGGAAGGGAAAGAAAATTTAAGAGCCTGAGCCTGCGGAAAAGGTAAATGCGGCAAGATGGATGAGGGCTCCCCCGCTGCTATTTGTGCTGAGTTTTATATCAAATCCAGCACATTCTCCCCCTTCAAAGCAAATGTATTTTTTTTTTTACAGTACTGTATTTTCAATTATTTTTTTTTTTTTATTTTTACCCATATCAGAGGACTATTTGTATACAAATTTCATAAATGGGCAAGGGCCAAGCCCCCCACCGGCGGTTATAAAGGGTTTTACGTGTGTTTAAATAAAAAGGGAATACCCCGTTAGGCCTCCCAGCCCCTTTTTAGCGTCGTTATTTTTTTTATATTTTAGTATTTGGTGTGGGTTTGGGTTTTTGAGGGATGCGGTTGGGAAAATTAGGAAAACTATCCACGTCTTAAAAGGGGGGGGGGAATGAATCTTGAAAAAATTATTCCGTCGTAAAAAACCGACCACCAACCCGGCATCGGCACGTATCATTTCCCTCGCACATCTGGCTTCACCAAAAACGACTAAGACTTGTGAGGAGGGGATCCACGACTCAGCTCAAGGTGGTGAGTGTTATAGCATGGAGTTTTTTTTTCTTCTCTTCCATGTACCCCCTTCCTCTTCACTAACCTATCACCCTATCTATCTATCTAACTAGTCTGATAACATATAAATATCTATCAACTATTTTTTCTGTCTAACTATTAAAAATATCTACAGGAAAATACCCTTTTTTCCGGGTTAAACGGACTTCCAGGTAGCGGTTAATGGGAAAAGTCCGGTTAAAGGGTAAGTATACTTAGGAAAGACATTTTCTAAAAAAAAAAAAATAATATTTTATGATTGTTTTTTTTTACCTTATTAGTAATCATTTAGAATGTAATTTCCCCCCAAAAAAGACAGCCCCCGCCCCAAAATAGCATCCTTTCTTGTTTACTGCACGAAAAAAACTCCCCTAAGTAGTACCGTAAATTTAAAAATAAAGAAAACCCTTTCGAGCGATGGAGGTACACTGGCAATGGCAGTGGGATGGCGGGGGCTACAGAGCCCTTTATTGGCCGGTCTTTTTTAGTGTCAGAAACCGCGCGCATAGGCGGCCACCACGTGTTAACAAGTGCCGCTTACCATAGAGAGAGAGAGAGAGAGAGAGATAAAATAGATTTCATTTCCCATTTGAACTTTTGCAGTACCAACTCAAGGGTTTTGACATACAAAGCGCCGCCACGTAGCATGAACTA
>JACEEZ010023090.1:0-28889 GCA_016584305.1 Chionoecetes opilio
CTTGCCCGGCAGGGCCGGGTTAAAAAAATTTTTAAATTATAAATTTAATATAACGCATCAAAATAGACTGGTTTATCAGTATATATGATATACTGTAATTTTCGTAAATGTTTGTTCTATAATATTATCAAATAAAAAACAGTAAAACACGTTGAAAGAATGCCATTACGAGACTGAAGAAATATGCATAAAACTAAATATTCACTTCAACTCTTCGCCATTTAAAAACTTTGCGAGTCAACTTTTATCATGAAGGGTATCAATAGAAGCGCAATTTATTAGCTTTCTATTGTGTATTTCGTTTTCTGATAAATGAATTACCCCCATGCATAAATTAGCGTTAACTAAATAAATAAAATCATCAATCGGGTAATTTTCCCGTTTGATGAGGTTTTTTATTTAGTTAACGCTAATTTATACATGGTGCTTATTCATTTATCAGAAAACGAAATATATAAGTAAATAAATAACATCATCAATCGGGAAAATTACCTGATTGATGATTTTATTTATTTATTTAACGCTAATTTATGCATGGTTCTAATTCATTTATCAGATAACGAAATATATCGATGGAAAGCTAATAAAATTGCGCTTCTATTGATACCCTTCATGATAAAAGTTGACTCGCAAAGTTTTAAATGGCGAAATGTTAAGTGAATTAATGTTCATGCATATTTCTTCATAGTCTCGTAATGGCATTTCTTTAACGTGTTTTACTGTTTTTTATTTGATAATATTATAGAACAAACATTTACGAAGATTACAGTATATCATATATACTGATAAACCAGTCTATGTGATAGTCCATAGACCACTATATCTCTTTGTTGGGCGGGCGCAGGCCGCTATGCAGCTTGTAATTTCAAAACATTGTCGCGTGAACAGTCCAGGTATACAGTGGTCTATGCCTCTGCCCATGCGCAGTTCGCGTTTTCTTTTGTTAGTAAACAAAGGCGGACTGCACCTCATAAACAGACTGCTGGTCACACGACACCGGTTGGTCCAGCGCATGCGCAGAACTCTGTTTTGTAAACAAACAGACGACGCGATATATTTGGTCCTGACAGCGCTTCATGCAAGATGGATTCTAACAATATAATGCCGACATTTGATCAAGAATGGCTGAATTTAAAGTTATGATGGACATAATGCACTACACATTAGTCACTGGGAGCCTTACCAAGGTTTGACAGCAAATGAAGTACGAATAGTAAGGAATTTACGTATAAGAATTACGTGTAGTAAGGAATAAGGTACGTGTGGCAAGGAAGGATCACTCATAACATTTATATTATTGGGTATATGTATAGTGTATACAGGAAAAGGTTGAAAGTTAACCCAAAATTTGGCTTTAAATTCGTGGGAATTGAGGTAGAGTGTCTTCTGTCACTCCAGGATAATTCGGAATACGCCATAAAATGCACAATAACTTCATATGTTGATTTAGAAATAGTTAACAGCTTCGTCTTGTACCTATATTGTGCCCTGTTTTAATAAGACTCAAATTTACTCCATAATATGTAAACTCTGTGCTACGGATCTTCCATAACGGTCGGGCCATCCATACCGCCCTACCGTAGATAACAGTAAAGTCGCCACCTGCAATCATGTCGCCAGGCGCCATATATTACGAATTATAGCATTACTACTGATTTTTATGTGCCACTGAAGATGATACACAGTAGTTTATATCATGACTGTATAATCTACTCTGTTTCAGCGTTGTTTTATGCTTTGTATCTGCGAGTATATACGATTTCAAATTTTAGTACTCGTTTTTTTTTCGGGCTACGACGGCTGCGGGAGGACACTCAGTAAATAAACACTAGATGGCGACTCTTTTGTTGGTAGCCACTTTGTAGATATTTTTGTCATTTGTTCATTTATAGCCATACTATGACACAGATGAAGACACAAAATGACACAGAGTCTCTAGATAGCCCCTTCTAACTTTCCTGAAATCATGGATGTAGAAATGTAAGTATTAACGCCTCCACACGTCTGTATACAGAAAAAAAAAGTTGTCTTAGCGACTTTACTGTTATCTAAGGTAGAGCGTCGTGCTATTTGGTCCCAGTGACCAGTGCTGCCAGCGCTTGAAATTTTTATCAAGATCTTGAAAAATTTACCCTAAGCTTGAAATAAAGATTCGTAAATCTCCCTATCTTGAAAGATTTTAAGTCTCCTGAACAGTACCAGTTAATGCTATAAGAGAGAGAGAGAGAGAGAGAGAGAGGAGAGACGAGAGAGAGAGAGAGAGAGAGAGGAGAGAGTGAGGGAGAGAGGCGAGAGAGAGGAGGAGGAGACGAGAGAGAGGAGAGAGAGAGAGGAGAGAGAGAGAGAGAGAGAGAGAGAGAGAGAGAGAGAGAGAAAAAAACTATGCAACCGCGACAGGAGTAAAAAAAAAAAATCTTAAAAATTCGTAGTGTGGCAAACAGGCTTCAGCAAACAGGGCTATTTCACGTCAAATGCAGATGCATTCATGGAAACTCCGAAGTGTAATTGAGGATGGAGAAAATGGACGGGTGTACATGAGGATCGACAGATTGTCTCTCAAAGCAGGATAATACAATAAAACTTCGTAGAGATTCAGAAAGTGAAGATGATTTGTATATAGTGCTTTCGGGGACTAAATGCTGTATTGGAGTTGGAGGAGTGGTTACTAGTAGGTTATGCAGGCTATAATGAATTAGGTTAGCAGGAGCCATTTAGTCTTTAGCGTGGCTTCATTAACGTGCAAACGGGCAAGTACATTTTCTTTGACACTAACTAAGCTTGATTATTTACTTGCTATTTGTAAAGGTTTATCTGTTACACACTAGGCATACGAGGACACAAACAACAATACAAGGATGTACAGAAATGCATATGCAGGAGCAAAGAAGTACAAAGCGGGCATCAGCCCGCCATTTGAGGAGGGTATCCCGTCAGGCTACGGGAGGGTCGCGTGGGAGACGTGGTGACGGTGAGTCACTGCGTCACTGGTCACCCTGCCGGGCGCGACAGGGTGTGGGTACGTGATGTGTCAGCGGGGAGGGGGCGCTGCTCGCAGACCCCCAACATACGTCTCTCGGGGGTGGCGGACCATGAGGGCGGCCCTCCCTTTTCACGCCCACTCGCAGCCCCCCACCTGCAGGCTGGGCGGCGGGGGCCGGGCGGGCCTCGGGGGGGCGGTGGCGGGGCAGGCCCAGGAGGTATTTGCACCAGTGGGCGACGGGTGTACATCTCGCAGTGGTCGCACACTTGCCCCTCGAAGTCCTCCTGTAGCTCCTCTCTGTGCAGGTTAGCCAGCCGCACACGCTGCAGTAGTGCGCCATCTGCCCTGGGTTGTTGCGGGGTGGCGTCCAGTGGGTGGTAGTGGGGTGGCTGCAGCGTACCAGGCCCCTGCCTCTTCCTGGCCTCCAGCTCTCGGTTGTGTCTGGTGAGCGCAGTGTGCTGCGGCCCGTCTCGCCTGCGCCTTGAGCTGCTGTAGGCTGGGAGGCACGTGCATGGTGACGCTGGGGGCCGCTGGCGGCTCGCTTGGCGGCCCGCGTCCGCCGCCTCGTTACCTCGGACCCCTACGTGGCTGGGGATCCAGTTGAGCCTGACACGCCTTCCTGCGCGACAAGGCTCTGTAGGCTGCCTAGGATGGTGGTGATGAGCCTCACGTTGTCCTTGGGGATGCGGCTGTTGGAGGGCTGCAGCCCCGTCCAGGAGTCGGTGGTGTATTACCACAGTTGCCTCCCGGCGGTGCACGGCATGTTCGAGGGCATGCTGGATGGCCACCAGCTCAGTTCGGGAGTGTGGAGCAGTTGTTAGACGTCCGCCAAGACAGCTCTGTCCCACCCGTGGTGACGAACGCGGCACTGTTCTGCCACTACCCGGGGGTTCGACCGAGCCGTCAGTGAAGAAATATACGGCTGTCCCGCTGGCGACCTGGGCCATGGCCATCAGCGCGTGCTGCCGCAGCTCCCGGGTGGTGCACATGGCTTTACAGGCAGGCAACGCGTGGCGGTGAACTCTGCGGCGGGGGGCCCCCACGGGGGCGGAGCATTGTAGGTGGGGGCGGGGACATCGGCCTCCCGCCACGGGCGGTGATCCCCCCGTTGAATGAGGCTGTGGGGGGCTAGCGAGGTGTTGATGAGCCACGTGTTGCCGCGCAGGCACTCGATGCCCTGCGTCATGGCCAGCCGGAAGTCTCCTCGCGCCACGCCCTCCACGTCCGGCGGAATACTCTGGCCACGCGACAGGCCATGATGCACTGCACCCTGGTGGCGAGGGGCACCAATCTGGTCTCGCTCTGCATTACGCAGGCGCGGACCATCTCGGAGCCCCCAGCATGGTCCTCATGGCATTGTTCTGGAGCACCCGAGCCGCTCCTGCGATTGGGGGAGAGCGCGATGATGACAGGGGCGCAATAATCAACCCGGGAGCGCACAGCTTGCACATAGTACAGGCGGAGGACAGAGAAGGTGGGCGCCGGCGTTAAAGCCGCGCATGGCCCGCATCACGTTCAGCCTGGGCCTGCGTCCTTTCCCTCAGGTAGTCAAGCTGCCCCGTGAACGACAGCCGCCTGTCGAGCCACACCCCGGGGGTACAGGTAGGAGTCCGTCCAGGCCAGGCCCATGCCCTGGACGCGCAGTGACAGACTGGGTTGGCTGCCCTTTATAGGGCCCTGGCCCGGGACTTCTGCGTCGAGATCTTGAGGCCCAGCTCTCGCACTTGGCGGTGATGAGGTCGAGGAGCGCGCTGCGTCTTGCAAAGCCTGTCACCCCGCCCCGGGGACAACGAGGGCCGGTCGTCGGCGTAGCTGAGCAGGACGGTGCCAGCCTGGAAGGGCAGGGCCCACTAGCTCTTCCCTCAGCAGGTTGAACAGGAACGGGCTGAGGATGCCGCCCTGGGGCGTCCCCTTCTCCAGTTCCTTGTAGCGTGATTTGAGGCCCTGGAACTGGGCTCTGGCCGACGGTTGCTGGAGGTAGTCGTCGAGCCAGGCGAGCAGTCTTCCCGGATCCCTTCCTCGCGAGGGTGGCGAGAAAGCGTGAGGACTGGCCAGCTCGAACGCTTTCTCAAGGTCGAGGAAGACTGTGACTGTGGGGCAGTTGTTGGCCTTTAGTCAGCAGGTGAGGAGGCTGTCAGCTGTGCCCACGCCGGGGTGAAGCCAAAAAAAGTGGGGTGGAGGGCTCCACGCGCCACTGCAGTTTGCGAGAGCACCATTCTCTCGGCTGTAGGATATATATATATATATATATATATAGTAGCATGGTTACTCTAGGAGTATATAATATGTTAGGGTTGCTTGTAATAAGTAGAGTAGCAGGAGTCAATTTTGTTTGGTCTGCCATGTAAAAAAATCGTTTTCTTATACACTGCAAAGTCCCCACACAGATTGTATAATGTATTTCACTCTTTATTATTGTGTTTTTTTGAGTTTGGAGTAAACTAAAACGGAATTTCAACAATGAATGTTGTTGTTTGCTATACCTTGAAAGTTTTTAATTGATCTTGAAAGAAATATGGAGCTCATCTTGAAAGAAATTTACATCAGCGCTGGTAGCACTGCCAGTGACAGACCGCGTCGTCTGTTTGTTTACATTCACAGAGTTCTGCGCATGCGCTGGACCAACCGGCACGACGGATCTTCTCCCCTGCAGGAGGCAGACCCCATAAGCAGCCAAAATCTTCAGGAGTCGCACATTTCACCCGACGCAGGGGAGGACGAGAAGGCCAACCGCCTGGTGCGGCGAGGCGTCCTGTGCCCCCACGGTTCATGGAGCTGGTGGGTGGCAGGGCGCGGTCTTCCAGGATGCAGCACGATGCAAGCTGCACATCAAGGGTGCCAAGAGTCAAGACCAACGTGCTGGGAGTGTTACGTCACCGTCGAGACCTTTGTTCGCGGAGGAGTGACAAACAAGTCGGTAGCTAAGTTCTCAGCTACCTTTTTTTTTGTCTCCCAAATTATGATATTTCTCATTTTTTCTTAGTTGAGCATTCAATAGAAAACCTGACAAAATGATGGGTAACTTTTATATATGTGTGCGTGTCCGTATTTTTATCAAGAGTAAAATATGGTGTGGGTGCTACAAAATATAGAGTATGATAAAAGTAACAAAGGTTTGACGTGATCTGAAGGAGGGATGAGGGAAAGGTAGGAGGGAGGGAGGAAGCGGTCGTGGAGTTGGGGTAGGGGGGGATTTCTGTATACATGTACACTGGCGATGCTTTGGGGCTGTTGTGAGGGAGGGAAGGCTTGTTGGGAGGCTTAATCAACATACTTGAGTCGTCGCAGAATCGGTATCTTTTTCTACTGTCTTCATGTGTCTTTTCTCCTTCTAGCACAGTTGACAGGAGAATTGTTAAAGTTTAGTGTGGGAAAGTATGTTAACACAAGCTTGGGACCTCTACGTTGGTGGGAAGATAAAGGATGGGGGAGGTTGGAGGGAGAGAGTAAGTACAGAAGATGAATTTGACATTGGATTGAACTTGAAACTTCCAGGGTGGGGGGAGGAAGGAGTTTGGAGATAAAAGAGAATGTGTAGAGACGCCCCAGATGGTGTTGGGCTCCACCTTGAGGGCTGTGTACGCCAAGGCCCCAGAATATCCTTTAGGAAAAACTCGTGAATCAGGATGAACTCTTAAAAGTAGATCACTTCTAAGTTAGGCCAAACCCACCTCTGGTAAGATTCTCATGCAAACCCGTCTGAAAATTTTCGTAATTCTGCTAGCAAACAATTAGATTGGCAATAAAAAACAAAACAAAAAAAGTGATGTCCGAGACTGATAATCGTGCGTCATACTTGTGTTTGGGGAGTCTGTTTGCTGTGCACGAGGAACCTTTACCTGGAATCAAAGATACTCACATACAATGAATGTAATTTTTATTTGCCTCGAGAGGTTTTCTTCCACACTTCCAAGTGGTTATCATGAAAGTTTCCTCGAGTGGCCCGCTCATTACCACCTTCAAGACAGTCTGTGGATTTAGAAGACTGTGAACGCGACCTTCTTGATCCAGGCGAGGTAGGGCGGGTAACGCAGGTTGGCGTACCGGCCGGGGTAGTCCTTGTGGCAATCCTTGTGAAATCGGGTAGTTTTTCCCGATTGATGGTGTTATTTATTTAGTTAACGCTCATTTATGCATGCTGCTAATTCATTTATCTGACAACGAAATGTATCAATGAAAAGCTAATGAAATTCTGCTTCTATTGATATTGTCCATGTAAAAAGTTTTCTCCCAAAGTATTAAATGACGAAGAGTTTAATAGAATATTAAGTTCATGCATATTTCTTGAGTCTCATAATGGCCTTTCTTTAGTGTGTTTTACGGTTTTTTATTTGATAATATTATAGAACAAGCATTTCCGAAGATAACAGTATACCTTTTATACTGATAAACATATATTTAGTAGGGGAAAATTACCATAAGCTGGCAAACACGGGTGGTGTCGCAGTGTTTTGTGACTTATTTACAGGCGGTACCTATTTTATGCAACACCGGCGCCCTGAGTGCATGGTGCAGGCGTCCCCCTCCTCCAGCGTCACGGTAACCGGAAACACGATGCGACTCCCGCCTTGTAGGGAGCCAGCTAACGCGGTAAAAGGAAACATATAATTGTGGCGTAACGTTACGCAATCTTTTATCAGTAAAAATTAAAAGAGTAATTGATATAGCACTGTTATGATAGTAAAGGTGTGTTCGTACCTGTGGCTGCGCCAACACCGCCGCCAGGAGGCACCAAGACAGGGCAGTGGAGACGTCCATGCCGCCGTGCTGCTGGACGCGCGGGTACTGCCGCCCGCCAGAATCAGAATCAAAAGAGAAAGCAGGAGGGGGGAAGAATAGATGGGTGAGAGAAGTAAGGCTAGTATGAGAAAAAAGACATGGGGCTTAACCCAAGCGCTGTTCGTGTTTTTGTATGTGGGTTAGTCTGTGTACCGTACTCTCATCCCAACCCAGTCCGTCAGAAACCACGCTGGGGCGACACAGGAGGGTAGGGGGGGGGGGGGAGAAGGTGCCCGTGACACAACCAAGGCAACACCAGGGCCCGGATCCTTACTTACAATTAATATTTACTCTTAAGTGTTACTCTTGAGTGTAAAAGTTGGTATTACGGAAATGCATATGCTATCCTCATCCACTTTGAGTGTAAGTATTAGCAAATCCCTGGCTACTTTGAGTGTAAACCCGTTGCTATGGACGCTTGTTTACAAAACCAAACTACCGAAATGAAAAGAAAATATATTTCTAAGAAAAATGAAGAAATGTATCATTTGAAGATTAAATCATTACTAGATAAACAGTATAAAGCCATAAATAATGTTTAACACGGAAGAAAATGTTCAAGAATTGTATAAATCGACGATTATAAAGGTGTTGCCGTGCGAGTGTTTTCACTTTTTCAGTCAATCCACGACGGCCTTTCATGTAAAAGCGTTGTCATTAGCAATGTTGTGAGGGGTGTGACGCTGTCATTGTGTGTATTAAATGTTTGTATGTAGCGGAGAGACATTGTAACTTCAGTACGTGCCCGGTCAGCTGGGTATACTCTCGCCCACAGTATTAGACTGTGCTCTCGTCTACCAAAATTCTCGTCCCGACACAGGGTCGACGAGATTTCGAGTACCATAAAGCCAATGCAGACCGTATAGTTTCCCTATCTGAATGGCTTCCTCTGCTTTCTTGTAATGGAACTAACATTTTATTCCATCTGACAACGTTGGAAACAAGACTGTGGATGTGATGTGACCACAGCTTCATTTGCCTGAGATTGTATTAAGACGTTCCCTACGTAGCTGGGGTAGGAGTAAATCTCCTTTTATTGGTAAACTTTCGTTATTGGACACCACGGATTTCGAGGACGAAACTTAATTTTTCCTGAATAGATGTTGTGTCTTGATTTAATCTGTCACAGTATAGAAAATATATTCCTCCAAAAACGGGTGAGAATTTAATTAAACGCACATCTAAACTTTTAAGAAACCAATAGGAACTCTCGCCGAAACGCCAACCGAGAACTCTCGCCGACGTGGAAATGTTCGGCGACAGTTCCACTGGTAATAGATGATAAGGAAGAATAAAAGCTATTTCATTATTGCACACAAACTTTTCTCGCTTGTCCCAGAACACTGAAGCTGCAGTTTGACATTGGTAACTGGTGACACTGGTTGGTGGTTGGTAACGTAACTTGACCTATGGGGATGCCTCCCCCTCCAGATCCCCCTGCTCGTTTACTAACCTAAGCTGCAGATAACCTAACCACATAACCTAGCCTAGCTGTTCAGTCTATTGCTGGTATAGTGGGGTTGAGAGAGATAATATTAAGTATTGGTAATGCTGAAGTAAAACTATGCTAGTGTGTGTGTGTGTGTGTACTCCTTGCCCTTGCCCTGTAGACCATTCAACAATTAAAGTCCAGCAAATACCAATATAATAATTGTGTGTGTGTGTGAAGAGCTTGGAAGAAAATTATGGAAAACCATTTTAGCCACTTTTTTGTGATACTGCTGATTTATAGACAAATAAACATAAGTCAAGTGTTGAATTGATATATGAAATATTTTACCAGTTAGTTTTTTCATAAACAAGTTCATATGATGATGGTTAGGTTTAGATTGGGTGACGTTTAGGTTTGGTTCAGGTTATGTTTAAGCTATTTTAGGTCTATGCTAGATTTTGGTTATCCCTTATTTGGTTGTTTAGGCTAATTGATCAAATCTAATGGTGTACGGTCGCCCGGCCGGCCGGCCAGGCTGGCTGCAGTGCAGCAAAGACTCACAGCCGGTCAATGCAAATCAACTTTTCTACTGGTTACTAGTGAAAATATAGATCTAATTTTTGTTTTCTAGAAGTTATCATAGTATCATCACTACATGGGGGAGTTTAAATTATACAGAAAACGTGAGTAGCAAGGACGGCAGAAATAGCCCAGTTCTCCTTAATAATTACCTATTTTTCTGTGGTGCAATTATTTTCAAAAGAATATTTCCCCTACTTACACTACTATAGCTCATCTCAAACTTATAACTCTAACATTGCTGCATTTTGTCTACTCTACGGTTAAGTAACTCAAAGCCATGACCACCACTTTCTCAAAGACTGATTAAATAGTTATTTTGGTCAATTTACAGTTTCACCTAACCAACGATTTTCTGATGCGCTTTATGTTTTTCTGGTGTGTTTTTATGTGTTTTGAATTAATCTTCTAACCGTTTCTGTCGCTTTTTTTTTTTTTTTTTTTTTTTTGCAAAAATGAAAAAAAAAAAAAAAAAAAAAAAAACCTAAACCTAACCTAACTTTTACCTATACCAAACCTAACCTAACCTAGCCTATACCTAACCTAACCTAACCTTTACCTAACTAAAAAAAAAAAAAAAAACCTTTGTCTACCAAAAACCAAAAAACAAAAAAAAATTGCGACAGAAACGGTTAGCAGATTCATTCAAAACACATAAAAACACACCAGAAAAACATAAGGCGCATCAGAAAATCGTTGGTTGGGTGAAACTAAATTATCCGCTTTTTCTGCCCCAATAAGTAAAGAATAGGGATTGGCGTATGGACGCCCATAATGCCAAGATAATGCTTCTTCAAACTAGGTCTTGTAGGTCTATGTAGCCACATGTTCAGCTTCTGCAGCGCCTATATAGTACCTAATTGTAACTTTAGCGTTCGTATTTGTTATATAAAGACTTATTTCGCATTCGATAAGTTCTGAAGAGGCGATGGGAGTTCCTAAGCGGCGGCCATTTCGAATATTTCCTACTATTAACTTTGGTATTAAGGATTTAGAAGTCCTCGCCAGCACTATTAAGTTGATACCAAACTTAACAGTAAAGATTAAGTTAAGAGTGAGTGAGGATAACAGTAAGTGTGAAGTTAAGCGTAAAGTCGGGAGTTAATACCAAAGTTTAGTATTAATTGTAAGTGAGGATACGGGCCCAGGCGCCCACCCCCCGACGCCCGGACGAGGAACGGCCACGGACGCGGCGAACGCCCCCAAGCGCCCAGGGCCACGGCTCCGGCGGTCAACCCTTCCACCACCGCCCGTCTCCTCAGCATGGCAATTTATTTATAGATATACATTGTTTGCAAAATACATAATGTTTACATAGTTATTACATGGTTGCAATGGTTATACTGTGGCATACATAAATATGATGTTGACTGGGGTGGGGGAAGGTGGGCGGCGCGGATAGCCCCTATGTTGGCCTGGTTACCGTGCACAGGTCTCGCCTCACTAACCGCCTCAGCCTAGGCCCGTCTCTGGGCACTCCCATCCATGGGGGCGGGGGAGGGGGGGCGGCGCGGAGAGCCCCTGTGTCGGCCTGGTTACCGTGCACAGGTCTCGCCTCGCTAACCGCCTCAGCCGAGGCCCGTCCCCGGGCACTCCCATCCGTCAACACACGTACATAAAGTATATTGGTACATATAGTTTAATTTTTATAATAATATTAGCATTGGTTTTGGTGTCCCGGGAGGAAGTTAGTGTATTTTGTGTCGCGAGGTGTAGTGAAGGGTAGGTCGCGCTGGGCCACGAGACAGTGTTGGCGCGTTGATGTCTGGCTATGTTGGTTGGTGCGTGTAGATAGGTTGGGGGGGGTTTGGATTGGAGTCAAGAAGGTTGATGTGTGGTGTGTGATGGTTAGCGAGAGGCAGGGAATCTATAAGGGTGTAAATTTCATCGTGATATATTTGGAAAGCATCAAGTTGTTTAGAGATTATATTGTGGTAAATAATGTTCAAAGGAGGTATGTTGGCTGTCTCGTGTAGCTCGCTACAGGTTACGAAGTCTTGCCATTTGACATTTAGAGCAAAGCGTAGGCCTTTGTTTTGAATGGTTTGTAGTTTCATGTGGTTAGTTTTAGCTGTTAAGGAGAGGGCCAAGGGACAGTAAGTTAGGAGCGGTTGTACCAGTGCTTTAAAGAGATGAAGTATAGTTTTCTCGTTGGAGTCGCGGAATCTGTATAAACTACTGAGGACTGTTTTAGCGTGGCCTGCCTTCTGGGTGATATGTTTGTTGAAGCGAAGGGAATTATCTATGTTGAGTCCGAGAACCTTATTTGTTTTGTTAGGGGGGATTGCTGTGGGGTTTGGTAGGAAAAGGTAGAGGGAAATTAGTTGCGGTCTCTGTGACTTGATATTGAAGTATGTTACTGTTGTTTTCTGAGTGTGAGAAAGGATGCGCCATTTGAGCTCCCAAAGGCTTGTGGTGGAGAGTTCGTTTTGAAGACGACGCGTCAGATGATCGAGTATCCGTGCGCGTGTGAGTTGTGTTACGTCATCGCCGTATTGAATAATAAATGATTCTCGGTGTCTGGGGTCAGGTAAATCTCGTGTGTACATGTTGTAGAGTGCTGGGAAGAGAACAGAACCTTGAGGAACGCCTGCGAGAGGGGAAAAGGAGGAGGAGTAGGTGTGTTGGTGTTTGATTCTAATTTGACGGTCCATGAGAAAGTTACAGAGAAGGCGTTGTATTAAAGGGGGAAGATTGAAATTGTTGCAAATTTTGAACATTAGCCCCGTGTGCCAGACAGTTAGTCCGTCAGCCACAGGCCAAAATTTGGTCGATCGGTACCAGTCAAGGTGGCCAATTTTAATACTCATTTCTTGAAAGATATATATTAGAGGGATACACTTTTGCCTGATAGCAATTTAGAAGTAGTAGCTTAAGGTTATTACAGACTAGTTTATGATGTAGCTCCCCAAAATACACATTTTCAGAAAAAATAACCTAATGTTTTAACATACTTTTATTACATGTTGAAATTGTTCCAAAACATAACCAGTTAAGTAATAATACAATTGTTATAAAGATATACGTTATGTGTAGATATATGACTGTCAAACCGTTTGAAAATTACATGTTACAGAGGTATGAACACCTTATAGAGAATTAATGAATAATTATGCATTCGCAAATCTCAATATTATTAGGCAGTTTGAGATATTTACTCCAAATGAAGTCAATTGTCACACTACTCTACAGTAATAAATCCAATTTTGCATCAGGAACACACCGTTATCTCCCACTAGAAATAAGTAAAAGCATTGTCATAATAGTTAAACATGTTAAAATTAATCCATATGGAATGACATTTATTTCCTGATACCCAAACCAAATTTTAGATTTTTCTTGCACATTAATTATTCTGACAAACGTTTCGACATAAACTTTTAATATATCTATATATCATGAACAATACATAAACAGTTCAGTTGTACCAGTAAGTAATGACTAATTGCATACATAGTCTCCAATACAGATTACATAATAGTACCAACATCATCCAATGTACAACAACAAAAAGTGCACACATCACATCATTGCAACATTTGTAATGTTCGTATTTGCAAAATACTGAAACCAGTCTTTAATCCTGGATAATAACAGACCATGTATCAGTCAAAGTCCTCATCATCAATGTCATCCTCATCTACTGTGGGAGTCTCCTCTTCCTCGTCATCTGGCTGGTTCTCGCATGGGGACAATTTGCAGAGCTCTGAGCACTTCAGTCCATTAATAACACAAATGCACTTTGGAAGCCTGCACGTTTTAGAACAATTACATGCAAGGAGTTCCATTATAGTTTCAGGAGCAGTGGCTAAATCCATCCAGTCGATCATGAGCTCTTCCTGATCTCCAATTACTTCAAGCTTCCATCCGTGACCTCTTGGTGGTGGTACATCTGGGTTGCCTTCCAGACTCCTTCTCCAGATTGCAGTTTGATAATTTGCTCGCAGAATGTGCTTGTGTAAAGCATTTGCGCATGGAGGTAGTTGGTGTGGCTCAATGTGTCCTTTCTTTGATGCAAACAAACAATAGCGCAGCTCATTAACTTTAGTCGTAGCCGTCTTAGAGGCATACATCCGACATGGTGAATTTTTAATCTGTCTACCAGTGATTGGGATACAGTCCATTCCTTTCCAAATTCACAAAACAATTTCTGAACCTCGGGATCATACTTCAACAGTTTGAGGGAGCTCACCTTGATAAACTTGAAACATGTAAATTACTCGACTCATTTCCAACGTTTCGTTATCAATAGTGTCTAGATTTTTCTTAATTGTTATCTAATTAACTACTCAAACGAAATAAAGTATATATTGTTATTTTATTATTTTGTACCAAAATAAGTTAACTCAGACTCTAGATTACATGAGGAATATGGAAATTAACCAATATCGTTTTTATAATTGTAATTTGCTTCTTTCATTCTTTTTTTTTGGGGGGGGGGGCTAGACATATATTTACGTTATTGGATGTTAACTAGTTAACTAAATAGATATCTTAGACACTCCTAATGGTAAATTAATCAAATGCATTACTAAAAGAACATTTGATGGTAAAACGTGTGCATAATTAATGGTATGCACCCTAAATTATTGATTTTTAGATAATTCACATTATGATACTTTGAACAGCTCTAGCTACCTTAAGCTACTCATTTGAGACTGCTAGCATACATTTTTGTAATACCTATGGATAGACCTTTCAAATGATACCACATACGTTTGGCCACCTCATATGGTACCGGCACCCCCCATAGCTGACGGACTGGCAAGAATGGTGTTGAGGGCGTCTTCCGTGGAGAATCCACTTCTGAACCCGAATTGTTTTTTTTGCCTCACACTTTTATAACCTGTTTTGTTCTCTCATTACCTGTTTCCACACAGGGTTTTTTCCTACCACGAACTTGATCTTGACGAATCTGCCCAGAACAAATTAATAATTAAATAAATGAATAAAATATGCAGGTTCACTGTGAACTTCCATTTTCTTTTACATTATTTAAAATCATTGGATATAATATTTTTTCATGCCCGATGCAGTCCCCCCGCCGAGGCGTGCGTCACTCCTCCATTCCACTCCTCCATTACTACTCAAATCATTTTCCTCTACTGTGTGACCATTGTCGCAATTGTCTGTGAGTATATGAAGACTCCTCCCATTTCCCTAAGGGGGGAAAGGTAGGCATTTTAAGGTTAATGATACCTTTGCGTGTCCTCTTTTCCAGTGTTTGTACGGGTTAAGATGTTATCAGCTTCTTAACTGTCAGTCGTGGTTTTTTTTAATTTTTTTTTTTACATTTGTGCCTATAGTGCCTGTAGGCAGTGGTGACCCAGGGCTCGGATGGTAGGCTCTGGAGGTTCACTTGAGGGCCTCTGATGGTTGGTCCTCGTCCGTGGTGGTGCAGGCAGGATTCTTATAGTGACGCCTGTGATTAGAGGCTCATGCCGCCCCCCTGTGTCCTCCGATGCACTCGCAATCGAAGGTAGAGTTGATGGGCAGGGCATGTGGGTGCTCTTAGGCCACTCGACGGTGCAGAAAGGTTTTGGTTTTCTTCGGGGATCGAACTCGAAAGTAGGTGGGGGGGATCACTTGTCACTTGTTGAGTCACAACAACTTACAAGGATGCACACTCCTTGCCACCATCATCTCGTCCAGTCCATTCCAGGCACCATACTTCTATAGCTGTACTTCTTTGTGTGACTCTGAAGTAACGGGTTCAAACTGGTAAAACGTAGATTTAAGAAAGAAAAAGGGAGAAACTGGTTCACAAATATATAAGGTGGTAAATGATTTGAATGAACTCAGTCATCAGGTAGTTAGTGTGGTGTCATTAGGGAGCTTTAAAAAGAGGCTGGACAATTTCATGGATGGGAATGTAAGGTGGATGTAGGCAGTGTTAAGTAACAGGAACTACCACGTGTAGGTCTCGCGGCCTCTTGTAGCTTCCCTATTTTCTTATGTTCTTCTTAAGGAAATGCGGTCACCTGCTTATTACCCATTATACTTATTCTAAACCTTTACTCATAACTTGCTGGATTTATTTCTCTTTCCGAGAATTATCTTCAATATTGTCATCTGTGTCAGCAATATGTACATCCGGATCTGCAGCATGTACATTGTAGCGTCTTGTGCTGTACGTGCGGAAATGCCCTGTAGTGGTCCGGGCCTTGCCATCATATACTGGTATCATTATTATTATTAATGCCATTATCAGTATTTTATTATTATGATTATTGTTTTTATCATTATCATTATTGTAACTACCATCTTTATGATTACTATCTTTTATAAGATTTATATAAAGAAAAAAAATTGTAGGGTAACCTATTTCTGAAATAACATTTTGCTATTGAGTCAAGTTGTGTGGTGGTTATGGCGCGGCCTGGCACCTGTTCCTCCTGGCGCGGCCACAGCGTACGGGAAGTAAAACCAGATTGTGATGAGTTATATGTTGTATTAAGAACGTGGCATACCATCCCTACACACACAGGAACAACTTTTGTGCAGTAGTCAGATATTGATCCGCCTGTCGATCACTGTATGCGCCACTAGCGGTTGGTGTGCAAGGCTCCGTGGAGGAGGTTCAAGGGAACCGCTCCTCACCCATCCCTTGACCCCGACGCCCGTGGGGAATACTCAAAGGGCTGCGAAGGCGACCTTCTTGATCCAGGCGAGGTAGGGCGGGTGACGCAGGTTGGCGTACAGGCCGGGGTAGTCCTTGTGGCCGCAGCCGTAGCTACGAGACACGATGCCTGCCAACACGAAGCGTTTACCGGTGTCCTGAGACACCAGGGGCCCGCCCGAGTCACCCTGAAGTGAGGAGCAATATAAGAGTGAGAGTCGTGGCTGGTTTATATTAGGAGAGCCATGGACCTCAGCGGTCATAGGAGACCATCGTCTTAGGCAAGGTAAATAGAAGCAGGGGGCGTGGCCGCGACTCACAGCTGAGTGACCTGACGGTTTATCAGGTAATGGGTGTTGTATCGACAATGGTGATCACCCCTTCCCCTGCAAGCCCTGCCCTCCCACCCATGTGTCTTCCTTCATTGTGAGCAACTCCGCCACACAATGTTCAGGTCAAGCGGTAGGTCTGCCTCCTGTTTCTTCCTTTATGGCAACAATGATACACTTGAAATATGAATTAGTCAATCAGTGAGTCACTGGTGCCTTGAGTGTGGCTTGGCAATTACCTGGCAAGCGTCCCGCCCTCCGTCAGGGTGTCCGGCACACAGGGTCTCCTGCCCGATGCCCTGAGGCCAGGTTTCCGCGTAGTGGGGCAAGTTGGAGTAGCGTGTGTCACACCGGGCCGACGAGAACGCTGTCATGTTCACCTCCTGCAGGTAGGAGGTGGGTATCCCACCTAATAGAAAGCATGTGGTCATTGATCTATAGTATTAAATTAGTCCTTCCTTTATCTTGCAGAGCTTTTTACACAATGTCATAATAATCTCCATCGTCAAGCTGCTTCAGCAAAAGTATTTGACCTTTGTATGTACCGAATTGTGTGTCGCCGTAGCCAGTGAGCGTCACGTTATGGCCCGTGATGTCCACCTCGCTCTCCAGGGCCCAAGGGAGGCACACGGGGCTGATGAACTCGTGGCCAAACATAAACAAGTCATCTGATAAGTTGTGTGTCTGTTTGTGAGTGTGTGTGTGTTGTGTGTTATGTGTGTGTGGTGCTGCGGCACTGCGAGTTATGGCCAAAATTTGCAGTCTCAACCTTTCCGCATTACGTTAAGTGTTCATGTTATAAATTATGAACTAGCAGAATTGACGCGCTCCCGGCGGCATATTCCCGTTCTCTGGAATAGTATGTGGTATGGGGATGTCTCTAGCCAATCATCATTGTCCAAGCTCGTGACGTCGCCCGGGGGGTGGAGCTTCAGTGATTGCTGGGCTATATAATATCATGTATGTTTTATTTAAGATTACACTAATTAAACTGTTTTAATTAGCATAGCGTAACCTAACCTAACTCAAACTGACCTATACTATCTTAACCAAAAATAATTGAATTGTGTATATAACACAGATTAAAACCCAGTGATCACTTAAGCTTCACCCCCATGTGACGTCACAAGCGTGGACAACGGTGATTGGCTAGAGTATCCCCATACCACATACTATTCCAGAGAACGGAAATATGTCTCCGTTGTCTGTTTCTGCCAGTCGATATTTCTGCGTGTGACGTCCGGGCTGACCGTTAGTCTCTGCCTCTTTCTCTCGCTTTCTCAAGCGTGTCGGATCTGGAACACACACACACACACACACACACACACACACACACACACACAGTCACCTGCAGGGGCACCCGTGAAGCCAGCCTAAGAAGGGCCAGGTCGTGGTAGGCCTCGGGGTGGGTGTAACCAGGGTAGGGCACCATCTCGGTCACACCAAAGTCTTGGTGATCTGCACCGTCGTTGTCGTCCTTGTAGTTGTGTTCACCAAGGCGCACTACCTCGGGCTTCCTGCAAAGGGGTTGTAGAGGCTGGCATGAGTCACCTTTCTTGTTTTAAAGCAACCCACCACCTTAGGCCGACATGGCAACCTGTGACCCTTTCTGTCCCGGGCAAGTTGAGGTCACGCGCGTCGGCTGGCCAGACATAACTAGGGGAGACATCTAAACAACCAGCGCAGCCGCCGACGGTCCGTCCGTCTTCCGCAAGGATCCCCCCCCTAACCACACTCTCTACCCATCTGTCCTCCCTCCGTGCGAGTCTCACAAGAAAGCCAAGACTGATGGCGGCGCAAGGCAACATTTTAAAAGTTCGAGACCCGGACCCTTGCGTCGTCACCGACGGCCTCCACACCCGCGGGGGAGCAGACCTGGATACACCACACACAGCGGGGATGAAGACCGGTTGTCTTTCGGATCGTCCGTCGGGTTGTAAATTTGTCGGTCGGTGGGGATGCAAATCGGTCGTAAGTCTCTTCGTTGTCCTTCTCAGCTACTCTCACTATCCTTCCGTGGTTCGGACGAGGCCACATTAAATCCAATGACCCCTTTGCTATACGGAGGTATTCTTTTCCCCCTTTTATGCTGCTGCAAAACTTTTTACTCCTACAATCCACTCCGTTCCACTCCCCCCCCTCCCCCTCCTCTAACTCACTGCTACTATCCTACCGTGGTTCGGACGAGGCCACATTAAATCCAATGAGCCCTCTGCTATACGGAGGTAATCTTACCTTTTTTACGCTGCTGCAAAACTTTATACTCCTACAATCCACTCCGTTCCGCTCGCCTTCCCCTCACTATCCGTGGTTCGGATCCCACGAAAAAATGTAGGTCCCTCCGCTATACGGAGTCCTTCTCCCCCTGTCCACTCTTTGGTAAAAATAAAACAAAAACAAAAAAACACTTAATCTCAATTGACTTCTTTCACTAATTTTATTCACACATTCTTTCCTCCTTGTGGTATGTGTTGGAATCGGGGGATGGGTTTAAGAATGATGCCAGCCACCCGCGCAGGGTGCCGTGGCGCTTGGGGGTGTGCGCGCGTACATGGTAGTTAGGGTACGCCGTAGGTCCAATGAAAAGTGAAATATAGATTATTTCGAATTTGGCAGGGTGTTTTCTTATGTAAAATTGAATTTTAAGGGTGGTTTGTCCACTTCAACTTTTTGGTTTGAGCACTTCTTGCTATGCAAAAATGGACTTTTATATTTATATGCAAAACATAGATTAAAGTGCGATTTTGCATAGTAAGAATTGCTCAAATGCAAAAATGGAAGGAGATAAAATCGTCTTAGAATTCTATTTTACATAGGAAATTGGCATGCCAAAGTTGAGAAAAAGAATTTTTGTTATACGGCGTACCCTAACCAGGGTACCAAAATAGTTGGATTGGGTTACGATGGGAGGAAGGACAAGACCAGGGCGATGGTGCCGACAGAAAATGGGAAACTGCACCAAGGTTGATCAGGGAGGAGCATGTGTCAGTAACAGAGGAGCCATCTGGAAGGTACCTTTGGCACTTTGTACCAGAGGACCCGGTGCCACCTGAGAAGCCTGCGTTCAAGGTGGCTCAGGCTCTCTATGATCTGCTGGTGACATACGACTGCACCGACTCACTGATCGTACTGCAAGGTGACTCAACTAGGGCCAACACGGGTTGGAAGGGTGGTACTCACGCCCATTTGGAGAAGATGCTGGGACGCAAACTCTTCTGGAGTATATGCGTTGTTGCACACAAATGAGTTGCCCCTGCGCCCCCTTATCACCAGCATCGACGGGCCTACCTCATCTGACACTGGCTTCACGGGTCCAGTGTGCAGTCTGCTGTCCAGCGTGAATGAGATGCAGTACAACGCAGAGTTCAGAGGAGTGCCAGGCGGTGAAGATCTCACGGAGATACAGGAGTATATCCTGGTCAACATGTCCACTGACCAGCAGGTCTCCTACCAGCTAGTCCAGGCTGTGAAGCGGGGCGTTCTCCCGTCCGAGCTGCAGGAAATCAAGTGTGGCAAGGTGTCCCACTCCAGATGGCTCACCACAAACCAGTCGCTCGTGTACATGGGACCAGAAAGCATGGACTGACTGGCAAAGAACTGAACACCCTGGAAATCCTAGTCAAGTACTGCCTGCAGGTGTACTTCAAACTCTACTACGATATCAAGGTTCACCACAGACTAGAGGACGGCCCCAAGCACATCTTCACGGGAGCTCAGAGTGATGAGGTCGCAGCCCAAGAAGATCCAAACAGCTGTGACCTTCTACGTGCGGACAGGAGCATGGTTCGCATACTCAGAATGTGTCCTCCTCTCGCTGATGGCGAGTCAGAGTGAGGACGACCGCAGGTTCGCCGTGACCCAGATTTTGAAGCTGAGGGCTGGCGAAGAGTATGGGGACACCAGTGTAAGACCTCGCATCACACCCAAGCTGAACTTGTCAGCCACCAGCTTGCAGACACTGATCAGCTGGCAGCCTGGCCAGGTGCACGAGGCGGCATTCAACTGTTCACTGTCCGGGGATCAGATCCAGGAGATCCTGGTCAAGCCGTACGAGGTCCGGAGTTCTCTATCCACACTCAGAGCACCGAAAGAGTCGTGAAGCAGGTGATAGAGGCTGCGGCAGCAGTGGTGGGGCAGCAGGCCAGAGACGGGTTCATCCGGGCTCGGGCCCACCACAGGGAGACCATGCCCTGCTTCAGGTCTAAGAAGGACATGATGGACACGTTCTAGGCCAACGTAGAGGCTGTGACACTGTGATGTAGTGCCTGATGAACCAACTGATCAGAAAGAGCTTACCACGCTAGTCATTTGGAACTCATATTGGTGCATGATGCAATAAACAGGACCAACCGGACACTGCGTACTCATTTAAGCATTATTCGATAAGGGTGCAATATAAAAGTGCGATTTTGCATAGTAAGAATTGCTCAAATGCAAAAATGAAAACAGATAAATTCGTCTTAGAATTCCATTTTACATAGGAAATTGGCATGCCAAAGTTGAAAAAAATGATTTTTGTTATACGGCGTACCCTAAATTGGTAGTGACAGAACAAGTAAAACTATAACCCAAAATCAAGACAAGTAACAAAAAACAAACAAGATAAGAAGAAAGAAGAGAAGAAGAAAGAAGAAAACAAGTCAAGCCTGAAGAAAGAAAGAACAAGAAGATCAAACAAAAACAAAAACTGAAGAAACCTGCGATGCGCGGCGGATGTGGGCCCGCCCGGTCTTGGGTATGTCCGGGGTTCCATATTTCGAGGCCCATGCCCTGCCAAGCCGTCCCAGAGTGGTTTCTGTTTGCACGTGCGAGTTGAGAAAACGTGTCCAGACCGACCCACAACAACATACAAAAACACACAGCACCTGGGTTAAGCCCCGGAGTCTTTTTCTCATACTAGTCTATTTTCTCTCACCCATCTATTCTTCTCCCTGTCCCCACTTCCCCATCTCCAGCTTTCTCTTTTTATATTCTATTCTGACAGTCGGGCCGCTCCTCGCTTCCGCTGTCCTCTCCCCCATAAACAGTCATTTTGTGGTTCACCTAGAGTCAGTTTTTGTCCCAGTGTGTTTCACCTTAAAATAATCGTCCAGGCTATTCATCATTCTTGATTTAATGCAGTCTTTCTAGCCATTATCGAATATATCAACAATATGGTCAATTTTGCATCCAGTCAGCTTTTATAATCCGATTGCTANCTTCTCCCCCCTCCTCCTCCTCCACCTCCCTCCTCCTCCTCCTCTCCTCCCCCTCCTCCTCTCCCCTCCTCTGTCTCTTCCCTTTCTTCCTCTTCTCTTTCTTTCCTCTTCCTCTCCTCTTCCTCCTCCCTCTCGAAGACTGCGGAAACTTAATATTTTTCCTTAAAGGTCGAAAATCCGTGGGACTTGATGAAACCTTAAGATCCTAAAAGTTTTGATGTCATTAATCAGAGCCTACAGCTTCACTCAAGTGACACAAAAATATGGTTTAAAACTAACGGTCACGTTGCATCCCATCTCCTAAAAATTATTTCATTTGAGTCTTTGATCGATGGAACAATACGCAATGTTTCGGAGCCACACAATAACTACATTCAAAACAGACTTGACGCCACTGTAAAGTAATGGGTATTGATAGTGCGATTCGTATCTATCCCCCGTATCGATTAGTTGTATGGTAGTGGTAGTTGTATTAGAAATTTTCATACCTATCATTCTCCACTATAAATGTCCATGTTCTATCCTCTTTAGGACTGGTATCATTTCAACTTTTTTTTCTTACAATAGTTGATAGTTAGTAGTATGTATTCAGCAGATACCTGCATGGACATAGTCTCCTGGTGTCTGTTACTCCTATGTAATCCATGTAATCCTCCTCCTCTCCTCCTCTTTTGTCTTCCTCCTCCTTCTCTTCTTTCTTAATCAACATAATTTATTATATAATTTCCTTCTTAACATTACTTCTTTATTTTATGATTTTGAGTAAACATTCCCCTCTCTCTCTCTCTCTCCTCTCTCCCTCCCTCTCTTCCCTCTCTCTCTCTTCTCTCTCTCTTCTCTCCCCTCCTCTCTCTCTCTCCTCTCTCTCTCTCTCTCTCCAATCCTCTCTCTACTCTCTCTCTCTTTTCTCTCTCCTCTCTCCATCTCTCTCTCTCTCCTCTCCTCTCTTCTCTCCCCTCTCTCTCTTTTCTCTCTCTCTCTCTCTCTCTCTCTCTCCCTCCCCTCACTCTCTCTCTTCTCTCTCTCTCTCTCTCTCCCCCTGAAGGATCATAAGGAGAGGAAAATTTTGTTGTCAAAAGACCTCCTGCGTAACAAACAGAACCCATTGTGTTGTTGGTGTGTGTGTGTGGTGTGTGTGTGTGTTGTGTGGTGGGGGGTGTGTGGTGTGTGTGTTGTGTGTTGGGGTGTGTGTGGTGTGTGTGTGTGTGTGTTGGTGTGTGTGTGTGGTGTGTGTGTAGGGTGTGTGTGGGGTGTGTGTGTGTGTGTGTGGTGTGTGTAATTCTAGTTGTTTTATCTAGTTGTTTTTACGGGGTCAGACATGCTCGTGGGGTCCCCGTCTCCATATAAACATTTTTCATTCATCCTTAGTTTTTGTTTAGCCGAAGCCGGCAACCCCGAGAGCAGTCACAACCCGGCTAACACCCGGTACTCATTCACTACTGGTACAGGAGCTCGGGTTTAAGGAACAACCCATCTGTTTCCGCCCCCCCCGGGGATCGAACCTGACTTCCTCGGTTGGAACCGGCTTGCTTCCTCTACACCACGGATACCCCTATTGTTGTGTGTGTGTGTGTGTGTGTGGTGTGTGGGTTGTTGTTGTGTGTTTTGTGTGTGTGTGTGTGTGTGGTGTGTGTGTGAGAGCCTTCTTTCAAAACGCACAATAAAATCAATTGAATAGAATATCGTTTACATGAGGCATTTCTCTCTCTCTCTCCTCCTCTTTTCCTCCCCTTCTCATTCTCCCCTCTCTCTCTCCTCTCTCTCTCTCTCTCTCTCCTCTCTCTCTCTCTCCCTCGTCTCTTCTCTTCTCTGCTCTCTCTCTCTCTCTCTCATCTTTTCTCTCTCTCTCTCTCTCTCCTCTCTCCTCTCCTTCTCTCCCCTCTCTCTCTTTTCTCTCCTCTCTCTTCTCTCTCTCTCTCTCTCATAAGGATTCCCAACAGCAAAGGACCAAAGTTTCACCCCTCTTATCAAGTGTGTGTGTGTGGGGGAGTGTGTATGGGGGTGGGGCGTGTGTGCGTGTGTGGTGTGTGTGTGTGTGTGTGTTTTTGTGTGTGTGTGGGGTGTTGTGTGTGTGTGTGTGTGTGTGTTGAGTGTGGTGTGTATGTGTGTGTGTGTGTGTTAATGTGTGTGTTGTGTGTGTGTGTGTTAATGTGTGTGTGTGTTGGTGTGTGTGTGTGTGTGGGTGTGTGTGTGTGTGTGTGTGTGTGTGTGTGTGTGTGTGGGGTGTGTGTGTACTTCAGTCAAAAACAGTTGGCTAATCCTTCCTCCTCATCTACGATATATTCCCCCCGGAAAGTTGTTGATCGTATTATTTTATGTTGTGTCCTTTCTATGTGTTTTGAGACAGGAGACCCACACCCATTTCCCGGGAAAAAGGTATTTGCTCTCAACAAGACACAGTACACTAAAACACCACATTTCCCGCCACGCAGTGCTGGCTAGGGTAATCAACACAGAGCCACCACCAAGGCTGGCTGTCGCGCCGCTCTTCTCTTGCCGGGGCTCTTCAATATCCCCTTTCTGGCCGCACCCTAATCTTCGTGCTATATTCAAAATATACACTGCAATGATCAAAAAAATACATGGAAACAGTCCATGTGTCGTCCATTATTAGCCAGTAAAGAGAAAGCTCCGTGGCCTATAGGTGCGACCCGCCGACCACCACCAAGCCTCACACTGCCGTGACTCGTGTTCGCATGACATTATGTATTCGTTATTTTATTCCCCTCATAAGCATTATGTGAGCATGTTATGTATATAAATGTCCTTATAGCTTTTCCTTTCTCTGACTGTCTGTCTGTTGTGTGGTCTATCGTCAGGTTGAAGTGAACCAGCACTCTGCCTTGAGGCTTGGCGCTGCCCTGCCCTCCAGGGGGTGGAGGCAGGCAGCTTGGATCCTGATGTCAGTCTGAAGAAGAAGAGGAAGCCAGGAACCTGTCTGTGCTCAGGGGGGAGTTAGTAGCTTAATACTCTCACTACACTGGGCCCTCGCCTCTCACCTATCACCTTGGGGCTTGGAGTTCGGGTGAGGTGTTTAAAATGTATCTTCTCGATTATTTTTAGTTGGGTGCTCCATAGCTCAGTGGTAAAGTTTGGTTTCAATACGTCAACAAAAAGGTGTCGGTTCGATTCCCTCACAAGTCCTTTACGGATATCTTTTTCCGAGCCCCGGACCCCGTCCCCCCCTCAAAACCCTCTGGCGGTCTGTCGACCTCCTCCCTTTTGGCCAAGGGGAAAGGGAAATGATAGGCAAGACGTGGGTGAGAGGGTCCCCCCCCATCCCCCTCCCCATCCCCCCGTCTATCGACCTCCCTCCTCCTGGCCCCGGGGAAGGTAACTGATAGACATCCCCCTCCCCTCCCCCCCCCGTCCACCTACCTCCTTCCCTCTTTGGGCCGGGGAAGGTACTGGTGGATGAGAGCTCCCCATCCTAATATCCCCTCCCACCTCCGACCGCCCATCGACCCCCCTCCCTCTGATCAAGGGAAGTAAATGATAGGTGAGACGTGGGTGAGAGATAAAAAAAAATAGAAGAAAAAAAGAAAAAAAAAAAAAAAAAAAAAAAAAAAAATAAAAAAAAATAAAATAAAATAAAGGATCCCCCCTCCCCCCCATCCCAACCCCCATCCCCCCGTCTATCTACCTCCCTCCCCCTGGCCAGGGGAAGGTAACTGATAGACATCCTCCTACCCCACCCCCTCCTGTCCACCTACTTCCCTCTCTCTGGCCAAGAGAAGGTAACTGGTGGATGAGAGACACCCCATCCTAATCCCCCCTCCCACCCACCGACCGCCCATCGACCTCCTTCCCTCTGGCCAAGGGAAGGTAACTGATAGGTGAGACGTGGGTGAGAGATAAAAAAAAAAAAAAAAAAAAATGAAAAAATAAAATCCAAAATTTAAAAGTATAAAATAATAGAAAAATAGATGGACGAGACGTGGGTGAGAGAAAAAAAAATAGAAAAAATAAAATAAAAAAATAAAAAATATAAAAAATAATAGTAATGGGTCGGGTTGTGTATCTAATGGGTTAGGTTAGGGGTTCACATGATGGCCCGGTTCGAAGGGGCGTATCTGAGTTCACTCAGTGCGTATCTGCTTTCCCGCATCGGACCCCAGACCTCGAGTATCCTCAGGTACTGATAGTAAGTAAATAATAAAGTAAGTAAAATAATAATAAGTAAGTATAATAAAGGGTAATAAAGGGTAAAGGGTGTAAATAAGTAGGTAAAGGGTAGGATCAAAAACATTATTAAGTAACTAATACGGGTAATAAAATAATTTATCAATATCAATAAAATAAATATATAAAATAATTAAATTCAGTTTCAATTAAATGCAACATAATCTTAATTATTTTTAACAAACAAATATTAAGGGTATGAAAGGAATTATCAATCAAGGGTATCAAAAAAGGAATTATCAATCAAGGGTATCAAAAAAGGGATTATCAATCAAGGGTATCAAAACAAATATTAAGGGTATCAAATATTAAGGTTATATTAAGTATATTAAGTATATATAATATTATATTATAATATTAAGGCTATCAAAACAAAAATCATCTGTACAGAAACATACAACTCAACAGAAATTATGTTCAATATATATATATTATATATATATATATTATATATTGAACATAATTTCTCGAAAAATAGAATACTATTGAAGATACTTCAGAATACTATTGAAGATACACAGGCAGAATCTATATATTATAATATATATATATATAATATTATATATAATATATATAATATATATTATAATATATATTATAATATATCTTATTATAATAAGAGACGAATTCCTGTCCATACAAATTCCTGTCCATATATATATATATCCATATATATCCAATATATATTATAATATATATTATAATATATATATATATAGATATATATATATATACGTGTGTTTGTGTGGAGAGATTGAGTACAGGGGTGCGTGCGGGTGTGCATATATAATATATATATATATAAATATATATATATATATATATATATATATTAAAATTAAATATATATATATATATATAATATATATAATTATATTATATTGATGTTTTCAGGGTGACAAAACACTCGTCATACTTGGGTTGTTTATGCGCACGTTTCGCCAAGGCACTTGGGATCATCAGGCTAAAATAGTTAAAATTTAATATATTGCAATGCTAAAAGCGAACATCAAAAAAATTAATTCTAAGAAACAATAAAATATTCCTATATTATCTAAAAATTAAATAATTAGTAAATAAAATATAATTTGTACTTAACGGACCTTGGTGTGTAATGCTGTCTGAGTTGGTAAAGGACTGAATGAACACTAGTTTTTGTGGGTGACCCTTTCAGCTTTTGTGGGGCGATCGAACCGAGAGTCGGGCAATCGAACAGTGGTAGTCTTTGAGTATATGTAGTTGGTGTGAAATGACTTGGTTATTAAGATCAGGGGGCAAATGCTTGATGTTTAGCTTCTAATAATTTAGTGTCACTAGGGTATGTGCCTTGTATAAAGGGTACTAAAGTCATTCATAGAAAAAGGGTGATCTAAATCATGTGAGTGTGAGCGGATTGCAGATTGCGAAGGTCACCTTCGCAATCTGAAGAGAGAGAGAGAGAGAGAGAAGAGAGAGAGAGAGAGAGAGAGAGAGAGAGAGGACGAGAAAGAGAGAGAGAGAAGAGAGAGGAGAGAGAGAGCGAGAGAGGAGAGAGAGAGAGAGAGAGAGAGAGAGAGAGAGAAGAGAGAGAGAGAGAGAGAGAGAGAGAGAGAGAGAGAGAGAGAGAGAGAGGAGAGAGAGAGAGAGAGAGAGAGAGAGAGAGAGAGAGAAGACGCAGAGAGAGAGAGAGAGAGAGAGAGAGAGAGAGAGAGAGAGAGAGAGAGAGAGAGAGAGAGAGAGAGAGAGAGATTAACATGAACTGAAAATTTTTAACTAAAGCTTTTTCCAATAAAAAAATTTTCCCCTTCATTCAAACTGCTTCAAATTGGTTAGAAACAATATGAGAAAAATATGTTTCGTTTTTACACACCCCACACACACACGCGCCGCACGCACGCATGCACGCCGCACGCACGCACGCACGCACGCACGCACGCACGCACGCCGCACGCACGCACCACGCACGCACGCACGCACGCACGCACGCACGCACGCACGCACGCACGCACGCACGCACGCACGCACGCACGCACGCACGCACGCACGCACGCCACGCACACGCACGCACGCACGCACGCACACCCGCACGCACAGCACGCACCTACCTCGCAATGATTCGCATCGCACGCACGCACGCTACGCACTCCCGCAACACGCACGCACGCACGAGCACGCACGCCACAGCACGCACGCACGCACGCACGCAGAGACGCCCCGACGCACGTCACGCCACGCAGCACGCACGCACGACGCAGCACGCACGCCGCAGACGCAAGCACGCACGCACGCACGCACGCACGCACGCACGCACGCACCCGCACGCCCCCACGCACCCCGCCCCCCCCCCCCGCACGCACGCACGCACGCACGCCACGCACGCACCACGCACGCACGCACCCACGCACGCACCCTCACGCCTACGCACTCACGCACGCACCCCACGCACGCACGCACGCACGCACACACGCCCCGCCGCACCACGCAAAAGCACGCACGACAAAGCACGCAGCAGCACGCACGCACGAAAGCACGCAGGCGAAGGACACGACGAGCAGAACGGACGCACGCACCAACGCACCCCGCACGCACGCACGACGCACCCGCACCGCAAACCCCCCCCAAAACGCCCAGCACGCAACCACCCCCACCCCCCAACCCCCCCAACCCCACAAAAACTTTTTCTAATGTATTTTTGATTCCGTCTCTTTATCGTCTTTCCGTCTATCTTTTTTTTCTCTTTCTGCATACACACATGTTTGATGATATAAAAAAAAAAAAAAAAAAGAGGAGAGAGAGAAGGAGAGGGGAGAGA
>JACEEZ010023090.1:28914-36414 GCA_016584305.1 Chionoecetes opilio
TTTAGTGAGTTAGTACTTTTCGGGGTTATAGTTAGGTTAGTAACTTTTAGGGTTTATAGTTAGGTTTAGGTTAGTAACTTTTAGGGGGTTATAGGGGTTAAGTTTAGGTAACTTTTGGGTTATAGTGAGTTAGGTTATATTTTAGGGATTTGTGAGGTTAGGTTAGTAACTTATAGTGAGGTTAGGTTAGTTACCTTTAAGGTTTAGTGAGGTTAGGTTCTAACCCTATAGTGATCGGTTTGGTTAGTACTTTTAGGGGGGTTTACAGTGAAGTTATGTTGTAACTTATGACATTCTTATGTTTTAACATATAGTTTTATATATGTTTTAAACATAACGTACCTACACAATACGTTACACTGTGTTTTGCTCCGCGCGAACTGCCCTCATATATTATGGTGGATTCCTAACGGGCGGCCGCATATGGGGACAGCGGCCGAGCTAGGGTGGTGACCAAGTGTGTGTGTGTGTGAGTGTGTGTGTGTGTGTGTGTGGTGTGTGTGGTGTGTGTGTGTGTGTGTGTGTGTGTGTGTGTGTGTTGTGAGTGTATCACTAAAAATCCTTGCATTTCAACTTCCGTTCCAGTGCCCTGCCGCCCTAATCCTTTCAACACATTTAACCATGTTGTCTCGTCGGAAACGCGTGCAAACTTTTCTCGAAGGCACGCTGTCTTGCTGCACCATAAGGTGCTGCATTTGGCATATCGCAAGAAAAATCCTATAAGACACCCCAAAATCTTCAGTACTAAATTTATTTCGCTGTGTGTACGTCCCTGAATCTCGGGCGGGGAGAGCGCTGCCTTTTCTACTCACCGACCCGCGGGCGCATCGTCTCTTGTCGTGATGGGTGTTTTTGACACGGGATTTGCAGATTTTGATTGCGGATTCTTAAAAACGCTGACTGGATGCAAAAGTACCGACGTATTGTTGATATTACTCGTTAATGGTCTTATGAATTTTAAAACAATGGATTGCATTATTCAGAATTTGAAGGTCCTGGACGATTACTTTAAACCCGCCCATCCCGCCATGTTACGCTCTACTGGAGGGAAATCGCCCCTTTGAGTACATGGGGAATCGCTAACCCGCCAGTGGCCACTCCTAAAACCGCCCAATCCAGCTATGTTACGCCTTCCTACTGGTGGAAATCGCGCCACCTGAGTACAGGGAAATCGCTAACCCCGCCCAATGCCACCTTAAACCCGCCAATCCCGCCATGTTACGGCTTCCTGCTGGGGTGAGAGAGAAAATCGCCATTACTTGAGTACTTTGATCATGACGGTAATTTATCTTGCGTTTTTTTTTTCGTATGATAGGTGTTAATATATTTGTTTTATATTGATTTCCGAGGCCAAATAGACTGTTGTACAAACTATAAATATATAGACCCACAGATAATATAAAAAGATAGACGACAAAAATCCGTCGTTTTTTTTACGATATATTAAGAATATTGATTTTTATATGCTTTCCGAAAACTGATAATGGATGAATGATGACAATAAATAACTGATCATATATGGATAAACCTACAATAATGTAACCTAGATGCATTTTAATGATCATGAATCAGAGAAACACGATGTATTACTAAATATAGAGTAAAAAATGCTTGACTTGACATCGCATCTTCTTATCATTGATGTGTAAAAGATAGAAAATAATTACAGATAGAAAAATACCAAAATATACAATTATATCGCAGAATTAATAGATACCTGAATATTGTGTGGTGTGTTTTGAGTGTGTGTGGTGTTTGTGTGTATGTTTGTGTGTGTGTGTGTGTTGAGTGTTTGTGTGTGTGTCTTGTGTGTGTGTGTGTGTTGTGTGTTGTATAATGTATGTGTTTGTGTATATGTATGTGTGGGGTGTGTATATGTATGTGTGTGGTGTGTGTGTATGTGTGTGTGTGTGTGTGTTTGTGTGTGTGTGTGTGTGTGTTGTGTGTGTTATGTGTGTGTTTTTGTGTATAGTATGTGGTGTGTGTATATGGTGAAGTGTGTTGGTGTGTGTGTGTGTGTATAATGTATGTGTGTGTTGTGGTTGTATGTGTGTGTGTGGTGTGTGTGTGTTGTGTGTGATGTGTGTGTGGTGTTTGGTGTGTGTGCGTATGTGTGTGTGTGTGTGTGTGTGTGGGAATGTGTGTGGTGTGTGGTTGAGTGTGGTGTGTGGAATGTGTGTGTGTGTGTGTGTTGAGTGTGTGTGGTGTGTGTGTGTGTTGTGTGTGTTGTGTGGTGTGTGTGTGTGTTTGTTTTTGGTGTGTGTGTTTTGTGGGGGGTTTGTGTGTGTGTGTGTGTGGGGTGTTTTTGTTGGTGTGTGTGTGGTGTTGTGGGGTTGTGTGTGTGGGTGTTTTTTGTGTTGGTGTGTGTGTGTGTGTTTGTGTGTGTGTGGTGTTGTGTGTGTGTGGGGGGGGGTTTTGGTGGTGTGTGTGTGGTGTGTGTGTGTGGGGTGTGGTGTGGTGTGTGGGTTGTGTGTGTGTGTTTTGGTTTTTTGTGGTTTTTTTTTTTTTTTAAGGCCCTAGGTTACTGGTTCCCTTTTCCCCCCTTTTTCCTCCGGCCTAAAAACCCCATTTTTGCTCCCTTCTCTCTCTCTCTCTCCCCTCTCTCTCCTCCCTTTCCCCCTCTCTCTCCCCCTTCTTCTTCCTCTCTCCCCTCTCTCTCTCTCCCCTCTCTCTCTCTCTCTCCCCTTTCTCTCTCTCTCTCTTCTCTCGTTATTAGTACATCGTGATTGATAACTAAAAGTTACGAAAAACAGGATTGAATAAAAAAACATATTAATGCGGTTTTTTATTTGAGCTAAAAAACCTTCTTTAAATCAAACCCAAATAAAATTTAAAACTTCGGATAATTCGACCTAGCGTTTCAGGCCATTTCATTTTTTCAAAACTTTCCAAAATTCGAGCAATTTTTAAAATTATTTTAGCCTACTGGGGGAGTCCGACCTTCCCATGCAGTGCGTGCCGCGGCTGCCCAGCGTGATCTGAGGATGATCATTTAAATTATCGTATAATATATAGGGGGAGGAAAAGGGGGGATGGGAAGGAGGAAAAGAGAAAAAGGGGGGAAGGGGAGGGGAGGGGAAGGGGGGGAGAGGGGGGAGGAAAAAGAAGGGGGAGAAGGAGTAGGGGGGAAAGGGGGAAAGGGGGGAAGAGGAGGGGGAAAGGAAAGGGAGAGGGGGAGGAAAAGGAAGAGGGGGGAAAAGGGAAGGGAGGGAGGAAATGGGAGGAAGAATAATTTTATAAGTATCCTTCGCCTTGTATAAATCCTTCAAGTCCTTCAGGGGCCTCTCGCCCTTCACGCACCTACCGGAGCATGGAGTGTGTTAAAAAATCCCACAGCATTGTATAGTTTTCCCTAGGTTTTATAAGTACTTTGACAATCGAAAGGGGGGGGTCAAATGGGGTTAATATACTAATACTGGAAATACTATACTGATCTTTGTTTTTGAAAAAATGTTAATCTAGCAATGCCATCTATTTGTATGTTTTGTAAAAGTTTTGTCCAAATTTTTGTGTTTTTTAAGGGAAATTTTTTAAAGGGAAATTTTTAAGGAAGTATCATTCATTGTGAATTGCTGAAATGGGACTTCTAATCTTTAACTGAAAAGACTCCAGATTAGGGTTTTCAGCATGCCCGAAAATGTTTTTTTAAAAAAAAATTCAAAAAAATTTTTTTTCAAAAAAATTGCAAATTTTGCAAGGATTTTAAAAAATCATGTTTTTTTAAAACTCGAAAACTATGAGGCGCAGCTAAGAATGTATTAAGTACAGCGAAGAAGGAAGACCTTTCTTTGACCATACTAGAATCAATTCCAAAATTTTAGTATCGAAAAATAAAAGAAAAAATCATTTCACAAAAAATCTATTTTCTCAGTAAATAAAGAGTTAAAGGAATACTGAGGATACCATCGGGTATAGTTGCAAGCCCAACTTTGCCCATATACATTGTCAAACAAAAACTATAGTTAGTCAGCAAAATGGGGGAAAAAAACCTTTTTGGTCAATTCGGTAATTTTGGGGGCCCAAAAACGACCCAAAAAATTTTTTTTCACAGCTACGGATGAAAGTGTAGGTCATTTAACAACCTAGAGAGAGGAGAGAGAGAGGGGAGAGAGAGAGGAGAGAGAGAAGAGAGGAGAGAGAGAGAGGGGGAGAGAGGGAGGAGAGAGAGAGAGAGGAGAGAGAGAGAGGGGGAAACATGAGAAAAAGGAGAAAGATCAAGGATTATTAAGGGAAAAAAGAGAAAAAAGAAAAAAATTTAAAAAAAGGTACATTAAAAAAAAAAAAGGAGGAAGAAAAGGAAATAGAAAAAAAAAGAAAAAAAAATAAAAGGAAGGAGAAGGGAGGGGAAAGAGAGGGAAGAAGGAAAGGAAGGAAAAAAACGGAGAAAGAAAGAAAAAGGAAAAAATTTCTTTTGGGAACGAGAGGTTTTGTTTTGGGGTGTGGTGTTGTATCATATATGGTATTTGATAGTCTGTGTTTTGTGTGTGTGTGTGTATCATCATTTTACAGTGTATGTTTTGTGTGTGTGTGTGTGTGTGAGGAGAGAAAGGGGAGAGAGAGAGAGAGACCTTGCCTTGAAAAAATTTAAATATTTTTTGAAAAAAAAAAGATTTGCTTTAAAATTAGTTCCCAGCCTTGTCGGCATGCGAACACGAAACTGAGCATTTTCAGTTTCAAAGATTAAAGTCCCTATTTCACCAATTCAAATGACATGATACTTCCGATATTCCCTTAAAAAAACACAAAATTTGCAAAATTTCTACAAGACATAAAAAATTTTGATAGGCTTGCTAGATTAACATTAATTCAATAAAGAGAGAGAGAGGGGGAGAGAGAGAAGAATTTAATCTGTTTGTGGGTAAAAAAATATAGATCTTGCGCCTTACAACCTCTCCCCTGCCCCCCCCCTCTCTCTCTCTCTCCTCTCCTCTCCTCTCTCTCTCTCTCTCTCTCTCTCTCTCTCTCTCTCTCTCTCTTTTCTCTCTCTGAAGTTAGGTTACCATAACATGATAGCTTCCCTTGTAATGTGATAGATTAAAATATTTGAGTTAATGCTAAAACGTTTTCTGTGGATATGCAATTTCTTTCTTACCGGGTAGACTCTGCTAATAGTCGCAGCGAAAGAAGGCAATGGATGACAGCCTTCTACCGTTGATATGCTTAGGAAAACAGTAACCATTTATCGAAGTAGCAACAGACAGCAAGGTAGGAAGTGTGAAATGAAGGCATATTATTTATTTTTTTTTTTTTTTTTTTTTTTTTTTTTTTTTTTTTTTTTTACATCATCGTTTTTTTCCCCTTTTTTTACACCAACGCTTTTTTTTCCTTTTTTTTTTTTTTTTTTTTTTTTTTTTTTTTTTTTTTTTCTATTAAAAAAAGGTAAAGAAAAAGAAAAGGTGTTCCCCAATACCTTGTCCCTAATCCCCTGTAATCACCCATTGACTTTCTTTATTACTTTCTTTTTCCATCTCTTTTCCCCTCTATAAAAAAAAGGTAAAGCTCCTTAAATCCTGTGGTGAATAGGACATATTGGAATAGTTGCCTTTGTTATGTCTAGTGTAGATAACAGTCAAGTCGCCACCTGCAGTCATGTCGCCAGGCGCCATATATTACGAATTATAGCATTACTACTGATTTTTATGTGCCACTGAAGATAATACACAGTAGTTTATATCAAGACTGTATAATCTACTCTGTTTCAGCGTTGTTTTATGCTTTGTAGCTGCAAGTATATACGGTTTACAATTTCACTACGCGGTTTTTTTTCGGGCGACGACGACAGCGGTACGACACTCGGTAAATAAACACTAGATGGCGACTCTACTGTTAGTAGCCACTTTGTAGATATTTTTGTCATTTGTTCATTTATAGCCCTAATATGACACAGATGAAGACACAACATGACACAGACTCTCCAGATAGCCCCTTCTAACTGTCCTGAAATCATGCATGTAGAAATGTAACTATTAACGCCACCACACGTCTGTAAACAGAAAAAAAAGTTGTCCTGGCGACTTAACTGTTATCTACGGTAGTGTAGGGGTGGTCTAAAATTCCCCTCAGAAAACACTTGATAAAAAAAAGTCTGAAAATGAGACTTAATACATTTTCTAGTAGTAGGAAAGTGATGGCAGTTTGTTTATTAAGGTGATGAATTATGAATGTGTATCCGACAAGTGAAGAGTCGTTAAGGATGAATGATGTGTTATTTTACCCAACTTTTTGGTAAACTAATTTCTACCAATTTAGAATAACGACAAATTTTTCACTTTACATATTTCAGATCGTGTAACTCTTCTCTCTGTATTTATATTGGCAATGACAGGTAGATAGGATTGTAGTTTCCTTATTCTCTTATGTTCTTATATTCTTAGTATTATTTTGTGTGTGTGGTATCAGGTGTTAGGTACTTAGTATAAATATTAACTTTGTCAACATTGTCACTCATTATGCCAGCTAAACATGCCTTATCTATAATCTATTTTATTTATTATGGTTAAAATGCAGTAAGGAAGCCACGCCCCCTGCCTCCCCTTCTATTCGACGGGGCAGCTGATTGGTGCATTCCTCGTATCATCACTACCAATCACAATATCTTCACTACTTAACAGTGGCGTGACCACTGGACAGCAATCTTCACTACAGAGGGTGACAAAATCAAAAATCCCTATGTAGTGAAGATTGCTCTGTCCAGTGGTCACGCGCTGTTAAGTAGTGAAGATATTGTGATTGGTAGTGATGATACATAGGAATGCACCAATCAGCTGCCCCGTAGAATAGAAGGGCAGGCAGGGGGCGTGGCTTCCTTAGTGCATTTTGACCCTAATAAAAAAAATAGATCATAGCTTCTTTATGTTTTTTTTAGCATCATTTAGGTACCGAGGAACTTGTATATAAATGCTATTCATCATCACCCAAAATCACTCATTGTATTGTTTTAATTGTTTTTGAATTCATGTATATACTATAATTTGTTAGGAAAATTCTTAGTTCCGTCTTGATATGTTGTAGCGTTGTCAAATAAACTGATGGAATGAGAATATGAGTGTTAATTAATCCATGCGACATTATGAAACTAGAATATGAGTGTTAATTAATCCATGCGACATTATGAAACTAGAATATGAGTGTTAATTAATCCATGCGACATTATGAAACTAGAATATGAGTGTTAATTAATCCATGCGACATTATGAAACTAGAATATGAGTGTTATTTAAGCCATGCGACATTATGAAACTAGAATATGAGTGTTATTTAAGCCATGACACATTATGAAACTAGAATATGAGTGTTAATTAATCCATGCGACATTATGAAACTAGAATATGAGTGTTAATTAAGCCATGCGACATTATGAAACTAGAATATGAGTGTTATTTAAGCCATGACACATTATGAAACTAGAATATGAGTGTTATTTAAGCCATGACACATTATGAAACTAGAATATGAGTGTTATTTAAGCCATGCCACATTATGAAACTAGAATATGAGTGT
>JACEEZ010023090.1:46414-65004 GCA_016584305.1 Chionoecetes opilio
TGGGGAGGGGAGGAGGGGGAGGGGAAAAGGGGAGGGGGGAGGGGGAGGAGGAGGGGAGGGGAGGGGGGGGGGAGGTGGTGTTTAGGAGGAGGGTGGTGGTGAAAGAAAGAAAAAGGGGGGAGGGAGGAGGAGTAGGAAAAAGAAAGGTGTGGGAGGGGGGGGAGGGGAGGGGGAAAAGGAGGAGGAGGGAAGAAAAAGGAGGAAGGGAAGAGGATGAAAATGAGGGAAGAAAAAAATTTTAGTATTTAAAAAGCAATTTTGCCCACGAGAGTTTCCCTTCAAGGATTCTGGCTTAACTAGGAACACTTTTTTTTCTTCTTAAATATTTGTTTATATTGTTTTAAAGGCTATAACCCCCTCCCCCCTATAATCCTATACATCTTATACTATCCTTATCCTTATCCATCTATCCTAAACCCCTTAAATCCATTCCTTAAAACTCCATTCACTTATAATATTTCCCACTTATCAATTTATCCCATTTCATTATTTTAACATTTATCTTTTTCTTCACTTCAAGGTTTGCAATTCTAATATCTACTCTCTCTCTCTCTCTCTCTCTCTCTCTCCTCTCTCTCTCTCTCTCTCTCTCTCTCTCTCTCTCTTCTCTCTCTCTCTCTCTCTCTCTCTCTCTCTCTCTCTCTCTCTCTCTCTATTAGAATTCACAATCACTACAAGGCAATCTTGAGGAAATAAAGTTGCTGATAAATGAAAGAGATGTCGATATTTTGTGTATTAGTGAGACGTGGCTATCTTCCTGCACTCCTGATTCCTATGTAAATATACCTCACTACAAACTATACAGGTGTGATAACGGTCGCGGCTCGGGTGTTTGTGTGTATGTGAAAGACCTTCTCAGCTCTGAAGTATTAGAAACAAACATTGCGCAACAATTAAGTGTCGAGGATATATGGATACAAATTCAGTGCAGAAAATTACCTTCTATCATTATAGGTTGTATTTACAGACACCCTAAAGCTCTTTCTGATTCTTTTGACTATATTGTTGACCTCCTAAGAACAATGTCTTTGCGTAACAAACCTGTTTTCATACTCGGTGATTTAAATGACGATCTTCTCAACAGTAAAAGCAAACTCTCACGAATCATCAAAAATAACAAATTAACACAAATAATTAGCAAGCCCACTCGAGTCACTCCCACCTCCGCCACACTACTTGACGTTATCATCACTAACAAGCCTGACTTGTGCTGACTTCTGACGTCCATTCCTCATCCCATAGCGGACCCATGACCTTGTCAGTGTCACCGTCAATATAAGTAAACAAAAACGACCCCGTATCATTAAAACTATTCGTGACATGTCACACTATGATAGGGACACATTCTGCTCACAACTACTTGGTGAAAGTGATAGACTCAGTAAAATATTTAATACAGACGATATAAATGAACAAGTAGACATACTAACATCCACGATAAACAAGTGCCTGGATTGCTGCGCCCCCATGGTTACAAAGGAAATACGCCGTCCCCCCGCCCCGTGGATGACCGATCAGATTCGGGAGGCAATAATAACACGAAATACCGCTCAACGTAATCTCAAAGCACACAGAACGAGCCACACTCTGCAGGCCCAATACAAGGACCTAAAAAAAACATGTAAAGCAAGCTATAGATAAAACAAGGAAAGAGTACTATCACGATCTATTACTTAATTCTAGGAATAACATTGCCGCTACTTGGAAGATTATTAAGGACCTAATCCCTCCCCCTAAAAAGGCGTCTAATGCCAACACATCTGACGCTGAAAAAAGTAAAGCGGAAGATTTTAATACTTTTTTCGCAACTGTTGGTGAAACTACTTACAAAAAAACACAACAGTCTCTGCGTAACATCCCCGACCAAAATGTAACTACAAGAGACGCTAGCGTATCCTCGTCAGTAGAACATTTCCGGCCCCAACCCGTCGATACGAACACGGTCATCTTAACTATCAAGCACCTTAACAACACTAAATCGTTTGGGTCAGATAATATTTCCCTGCGTTTCGTTAAAGATTCACTTTATGTTTTAGCTTATTATTTGACATTTACTATAAACACCTCCATCGTAACCGGTCTTTTTCCGAATCAGTGGAAGCATGCCATCGTTACCCCTCTTTACAAGAATGGAGACACAGATGATGTCAGTAATTACCGCCCCATTTCCCTCCTCCCTATCTATTCTAAGGTAATTGAAAAAACTGTTGCTACTCAACTCACAACTTTCCTCGAGTCAAATGATCTCCTATCTAACAACCAGCATGGCTTTCGTCATAAATTATCTACCGAAACAGCCCTTACTGTCATTACTAACCACATTTATGACCACATGGACAGGAAGCGGGTGTCACTATTATCCTTATGCGATCTATCTAAAGCATTTGACAGTGTCAACCACACCATCCTACTTAAGAAACTTGACAACACAAATGTTGATACTTTCTGGTTTGACAGTTACCTAAATGGGAGAACGCAGTCAGTACGATCACAAAACAATACTTCTTCGAAATTACATGTTACGTACGGTGTCCCGCAGGGCTCTATACTTGGCCCAATATTGTTTAACATTTTCGTGAATGATATGTCGCATTATATTAATGACTGTATATTAGTGCAATACGCTGATGACACACAAATCCTACACAACAACCTTATCAATAACCTTGACACCCTCATTCAGAAAACACAGGAAACCTTACATAAAGCAAAGCTGTACTTTCTGAAAAATGGTTTACTACTGAATACTAAGAAAACACAGTGTATGTTCATAGGTACCTATCAACTATTATCCCAGATACCAGACAATCTCACTATACAGCACCACGACACAACCCTTCAACCCACCACACATGTTGGACTTGGACTACCTTGGACTACACATGGACAGGTACGTGACTTTTAACAAACATGTATGTGAAATGAGTAAAAAAGTAACCGGATCTCTAATGTATGTAAATAGAATAAAAGAATATTTCGACAAGGATACTCGCACAGCAATTATACAATCACTTGTACTTAGCATTATTAATTATTGCAATGTAATATGGGGCACAGCAAACACAACTCTCCTAAACAATGTTAAAAAACTACAGAATTTTGCAGCAAAAGTAGTAGATGGTAAAGCCAGGAAGTACGATCATGTGACTCCAATTTTGAAAGAACTACAATGGCTGAATGTTAAAGACCAAATAACTCACGACACAGGGGTCACTATGTTCAAGTATATGACCCATCTATATCCTAATCTGACTTTTCCAACTGTAGGGGACGTTACTGGTAGCACCACCAGACAGCGAGATCACCTGTACGTCCCTAAGACCAACACAGACATGGGGGCCAGATCTCTCTCTGTAAGGGGCCCCAAGTTATGGAACAGCTTCCCGTCGCTAGTTAAAGATGCTAACACCCTACAGTCTTTCAAAACTAAACTCAAACTTGTACTTCGGGATGGAAATGAATTTTAGTATAGAACTTTTTCTTTTAATGTATATAGTATATTCTTAAGTAGAAATATATGTACCTTTTATAATGATTTTACTTATATATTTGTTTTCTTTTAATAATGCTTTTATTCCTTTACTTTTTATTAGCATATTCTGTATATATATATTTTAATATCGATTATTTTTCTATTTTACAATTTTATAATTTTATATTTTTAATGTTTTAATGCAAAACTGTGTACTTTAATTTATGTAGCTATTATCTTGAAAATAATTGTATGTAACGAATAACCACTGCCGGTGGAAATAAAACTTTATTATTATTATTACTCTCTCTCTCTCTCTCTCTCTCTCTCTCTCTCTCTCTCTCTCTCTCTCTCTCTCTCTCTCTCTCTCTCTCTCTCTCTCTCTCTCTCTCTCTCTCTCTCTCTCTCTCTCTCTCTCTCCGCGCAAGCAAAAATTTGTCCTGGATTATTTGAGAGCTTTCTTACCCTTAGTTATAATCGACTTAAAGCTTTCCAATCTGCCAACACTCTCCTCCTCCTTCCTCCTCCTCCTCCTTCTTCCATCCTTCCTTCCTTCCTTCCTTCTTCCTTTCTTCCTTCCTCCTTGCTTCCCTTCCCTTCCTCCTCGTCTTTTTTCCTTCCTCCTCGTCTTTTTTCCATCCTCCTCTTCATTCCTTCCTATCTTCCTTCCTTCCTTCCTTCCTTCCTTCCTTCCTCCTCCTCTTCTAAGCTTCGTCTTACCGTCGCCTGTGTAAAAAAATCTTTATCACATGACATCAAACGAAAATTGCAAAATCTGTCTCAAAGTTATGTTTAAAGCCTTGTTTGAAACTACTTACCCACACACACACACACACACACACACACGCACACGCACACGCACACGCACACGCACACCACACACACACACATTAAGCACCTATACATTCACACCTACTTTCTATATTCCAATTTTTTATTCCAATTTTAACTACTACTACTACTACTACTACTTTGCAAGAGTTACCCCAATATATAAGGCTGGAGATAGAAGAGAACTTAAGAACCACAGACCAATTTCAGTACTGAACTCATATAGTAAAATTACTGAAAAATTAATGTGCATAAGAATATATAGCTTTTGTCAAACCCACAATATATTAACAGAAGCGCAGCATGGATTCAGACAGGGCAGATCCACAGAAACAGCACTTATCTCATTCACTAACGATACTTTGACATCTTTTGACAAAAGAAATTATACTGTAGCAACATTTTTAGACTTATCCAAGGCTTTTGACACAGTGGATCACCATATCCTATTAAACAAATTAGAGCATTACGGCATCAGAGGAACAACGAACAGATGGTTTAATTCATATCTAAGTAATCGTAAGCAGTATGTCCAGTACAACAACATGTCTTCATCTACTCTAAACATTTCTTCTGGTGTGCCTCAAGGATCCATATTGGGACCCTTGCTTTTCCTTTTATATATTAACGACATTATAAATTCTAGCATATCATTAAAATTCATTTTATTTGCAGACGATTGCACATTATATAAAAGCCACCCAGACTTACGCGTCTTGATGTCAACAGTCAATGAAGAATTAAATAATGTACACAATGGATGAACATAATAAATTAACACTCAATTCTGAAAAATCTAATTACATGATTTTCACAGAAATAAAACGAAACCACCTAATTTGAGTAATTAAGAATTAATAACAGGGAAATAAAAGAAGTTCTAAGTACAAAATTCCTTGGAGTAACTATTGATAATAAAATATCTTGGAATGTGCACAAAAGAACGTAATTAATAAAGAAAATAAAATGAGTGGCATCTTGCAGCTCACACGTCCCCAAAACTTAACAGGGAGGCACTGCGACATGTCTACCACACTCTAGTTTACCCCAACATTATATATTGTAAGCAGTTTGGGCCAGTGTGCCACCTTCTAATATAAAATCACTCATTATTTCACAAAAAAGAGTAATTAGAAACAATTACAGGAAAAGAAGATTGAACACACTAACAACCTGTTTTTAAATGCCAAATTACTAAAGATAAATGAAATAAATATATATTTTTGTGCTTTTTTTGTCTATAAATTTTTGGGCATAATTTGATAGAAAATACTTTTTTTCGGATTCGCATTAATGAAAGATACAGACTAAGAAGGTGTTGTTGTTTTAGGGGTTTCCCAACGGTACTTTCAAACCAATCACAAAACATGTTATCTTTATCAGGGCCCGCAAAATATGGAATGAATTTCCGTTGGACTTAAAAACAAAACCTACCTTGACTAGTTTTAAACATTGTCTCAAAAAGTTCCTCTTATTGCAATACCAGCAACAGTAAGCAGACATAATTTGTGTATATATGTGTATATACTTTTGTACTCGTATGTGTATGTTTTTGTATGCGTAAATTTGCTCGTTTTGTGTGTGTAAAGCGTATTTGCTCGTATGGGGTGTGTATGTATGTGTGCATATTTACTCGTATGTATATGTATGTGTATTCGCTCGTATGTGTATGTGTGTTATTTGCTCATATGTGTATGTGTGTGTGTGTATTTGCTCGTATGTGTAATTGTTTTGTTGTATTTGCTCATATGTGTAATGTGTGTGTGTGTGTTGGGGTTCTATTTACTCATGTGTATGTGTGCGTATTTGTTCCTATGTTTTGTGTATGTTACGTATTTAGTCGTATGTGTATTTGTATGTGTTTTAATTAATTAGATATCTTCAAGTGTGTATATATAGGAGCCTTTTTAAGAAGTTTACTCTCAACAGGCTCAGCCAATTTTATATAATTATGTATTATGTTTTTATTACATGTATAACTGTTTGGCTAAATAAAAGTATAAATCTAAATCTACTACTACTACTACTACTACTACTACTAATAAAAAATAATAATAATAATAATAATTAAATAATAATAATAAAAAATAATTTCTGCTACTACTACTACTACTACTACTACTATTACTAACTTTTTCTATTACTATTTCTATTACTATTTCTACTACTACTACCACTATTACTATTACTACTATACTACTACTAAAACTACTACTACTACTACTACTACTATTACTACTACTACTACACATTAAACTATAAATAATACTATAACTACTACTACTTTCTACTACTACAACTATAAAACTACTACTACTACTATTACTACTACTATTACAACTAGAAGAACTACTAAATACTAATTACTATATACAACTATAAGAACTACCTTTCTACTACTATTACTATATACTACTACTATTACAACTGTAAGAACTACTACTTTCACTACTACATTACTAATACTATACAACTATAAGAAATACTACTACTACATATTTACTAATACTACATACTATTTACAATATAGAACTACTTACTACTTACTATTACTATTATATACTATATTACAAATATAAGAACTACTACTATACATTAACTACTACGACTGTAAGCTATAAGAAATACTATATAACTACACTACATTTAACAAACAACTACTATTATTACTACTATCCGACTTCTACTACTATTACAACAACAACAACAACTACTATATATGACGACTACTTACTACTTCTACTACTATTATTATACTATATATTACGAACTACTTATATTACAAACAATACTATTAATACTACTACTACCACTTTTACTACTATTACAACAACAACAACAATCTTATACACTATTACGACTACTACTACTTTAGTACTACTACTACTCTATTATTTATATATACTACTAGTACTACTTACTACCCTACTACTAGAAAAAGCCAATCTCTATAGCATGAAAAAGAACCAAATCAGATCATTATTATCATTTCAATACCATGGTGCATATAATGACCTCTCCTTTCAAACCGGGGCCACAATTTGCACCGCGATGAATTCCCGAGTTGAATAATACGAGACCGGCGGAAAAAACAGGGAAGTATATTGACAAAAAGTTTCGCATTCTTCCTGATTACCCAAAGTCCCTACGGTGCTCTCTCTCTCCTCTCTCTCCTCTCTCTCTCTCTCTTACTCTCTCTCCTCTCTCTCTCTCTCCTCTCTCTCTCTCTCTCTCTCTCTCTCTCTCCGTTCTAAGAGTTTCGAAATTACTGACCTATTCTATCTATTTATTTATCTATCTATCTATCTATTGAATCGCTCTTATCTATCTATCTATCCTCATTTTATTTATCAATCTATCTAGCGACTATGAGCGTCTCTCTCTCTAACGTATTTTATCATCTCTCTAGTTATCTATCTATCTCTATTTCTCGACTCTCTAGTTATATCTCGCTCTATCGATGCTATCTATTTCTTTAGTATCATATTCTATCTATCTATCTATCTATTAGCTCTTCCTCTGTATTTATCTATCTATCTCTCTATCTCTTGATGTAATAATTTATAGATCAGTCTATCTATCTATTTCTCTATTTATCGATCTCTCTAGTTTCGGCGAGCTAACTATCTATCTAATCTAGCATATTACCCCTCTTGAGTTTATAGATGTACTGTTGTACACTGAAATAAATTAATACAAAGAGATGACAAAGAGGAAAATGACATCCTTCCTCTCATTCTGCATAGATACGCGTCCAGTGTGTGTCGCATTTGACGTTGTTTATTTTTAGTGTGAGTCGCGTTGTGTGGTTTGGTGTGTTGTGTGTTTCATTCTGTGTTGTTGTTGGTGTCTGTGTGTGTGTTCTTTCCTTGTTGTGTTATGTGTAGGTCTTGGTGTTGTGTGTGATTCGTATGTCGGTTAGTGAGGGTGTGTGTCATGTTTGGTTGTGTGTGTTGTAGTATGTGTGTGGTCGTTGTGTTTGTGTTGTTGTTTGTCCTGTATGTATTGTGTGTCATCGTATTTGTATCTTTTTTGCTGCTGTGTTTTGTATGTGTTGTTTTTTGTGTGTGTCTTTCCTTGTGTTCGTGTGGGTCTTTGTGTAGTGTGTGTTAGTTGTGTGGTTAGTGGTTTGTGTGTTCGTTGTTTTTTGTTTGTGTCGGTTGTTTTTTTGTGTGTGTGTGGTGGTTCGTAGTGGTGTTATGTATTGTGTGTGATTCTGTGTCTTTGACTTTGTTTGTGTGTGTTGTCTATGTGTTTTGTGTGTGGGTGTCGTGTTGTGTGTTCTGTTTTAGTGTGCTGTCCCGTGTTTTGTTGTTGTGTGTATGTAAATGTGGTTGTATTGTTTGTTGTACTCTGGTGTGTGTTTGGTTTTGTTTCGTGTGTTGTTACTGTGCTTGTGTTGTTGGGTTGTGTGTGGGGTTGTGTGTGTTGTGTGTTATGTGGTTTGTGTGTGTGTATGTGTTTTGTTGTTGCTGTGTCGTGTGTTGTGTGTTCTTAATTTGTGTCGATTTTGTGTTTGTGTTGGTTTCGTCTGTGTTCGTTGTGGTCTGGGTGTTGTGATCTGTGTTGGACCGTGTGTGTGTGTGTGTGTTGTCTGTGTGTGTGTGTAGGTTGTGTGTGTTCTGTGTGTTCTGTGTTGTGGGGTGTGTGTGTAATGTAAATGTCGTACTTTCGTACTTTTTATATTTCTGCTCAAAATTTTACATCCTAAAATTGCTTTGTATTTTTCCAATTATTTTTGCTTGCATTTTTTTTTTTGTTTCTAACCAAAGTAGTAATGAAGTAGTAATTGACGTTATTCTTTTTCTTTCTTCTCCTCTTCTTCCTTCTCTCTCTCTCTCTCTCTCTCTCTCTCTCCTCTCTCTCTCTCTATCTCTCTCTCTCTCTATCTCTTTCTCTCTCTCTCTTTTATTCCACATTTTGCTATTCGCACTTTACTGGCTTCTTTTAATATAATTTGACAACTTTAGAAGCTCAAAAATGTTGCTGATGCGACGAGAATAAAAAACAACTCGAAACAAATATGAAAGCGAAGCGAGACGATAATACAAAACACAGGAGCGGAAAAGAAAGGAAAAGAAAAGAAAGAACACAAAAATGAAGGGATAATTTGATAATGGAATAAAATGGAAGTGAATGATGAAATGATGGATGAAATCAAATATGAAAAAAATGGATATCCGAGACGCGATATAAGACTATGAAACGAAAAAAAGAAAAAGAAAAGAAAAAACACTAACATGAAGGGAAGTTGATAAAATAGAGGAAAGGAAAAGATATAACAAGGCATTAAAAGGTAGATAAAGTAGAGGAATCAGACAAAGGAACATTAAAAGGTAGATAAAGTAGAGGAATGAGACAGAAAGTAACATTAAAGGTAGATAAAGTAAAGGAATGAGGATAGATAGTTTAGATAGAAAGGAACAGTTATAAACAGGTAGGCTAAAGTAGAGGAAATGAGGTAGGAAAAGTAACATTAAAGGTAGATAGTAAAGAAATGAGGTAAGAAAGGAACAGTAAAAGGTAGCTACTAAAGTAAAGGAATGAGGTAGAAAGAACATAAAAAGGTAGATATAAAGTAAAGGAATGAGGTAGAATAGAAAGTTACATTAAAAGGTTAGATAAAGTAAAGGAATGAGGTAAGAAACAGTAACATTTAAAGGAGGATAAAGTAGAGGAATGAGGAAGAAGGAACGTTAAAAGTAGATAAAGTAAAGGAATGAGGTAGAAAGTAACATTAAAAGGTAGATAAAGTAAAGGAATGGGGTAGAAAGTAACATTAAAAGGTAGATAAAGTAAAGGAAAATAAGAAAGGAACGAAGATTGGCAGGAAAAAAAAGTGGGAAAGGAAGAGGAAAATAAATATAAAAGTGGAAACAGGTGGTTGGCAGCGTTGAATTGGACACAGGTCTCTCTCTACTTCTACTCTATCCATCTCTCTATCTCTATCTACTCCTCTCTCTCTCTCTCTCTATATCTCTCTCGCTTCTCTAATTTCTCTCTCTCTCTCTCTCTCCCCTCTATCATCAACTTTCCTGTTTTGCTACCTAAGGTTTTTCATTCTTTTCTTTTGTACTTTTGTTTACTTTCTATTCCTCTGTAGTCCCTCCCATTCTTTTTCTTTATGGACCAAGCTTTTATTTTCACTTCTATAAAACACTATCTATTGTTTTTTACTATTCTCAGCAAAACAATTTTACTTGGTTCCCTACGTACATATTTATCTTTCTCTACTACAATTTACTCTTTACTCAAATATACTCCTACTATATTTACCATTTTTTCAAAACCTTTTCCTGTTCTGCTACAATTTCATCACTTTCCTCCTCTTATCACTCCTTTTCGCAATCTCATCTATCTTTCCAATCATTATCAACATCATCATTCAACATTATACCTATAAAACAGCCTCCACAAGCTATCATACAGCCTATCAAATTCCTTGAAACACTGGAGACCCAAAAGTAATTTCCATTGTAATTTGGTACCGTAGGCCGATTTTTATTGAATATAAGCAAAAATTTTATGTTTTCTATAGCGATGGACCTGTTTATACCCTGTCCACTAATATTTGGTATATTAAGTTACTTTCGTAACTTTTATGGCTAACAAAAGACAATTATATGAAAAGAAAGAGCTGGGCGTGAAGGTGTAATAACCGACATTCCCTATACACAGACACTTAGAAAAGAGACCCTAACAGACCAACACCTCATAACCCAGAAATTAGGGAGTGTAATGATAACAAAAAATAAACTTAGTTGACGTTGAGTAAGATTCGTAGTGATGAATAGTATTGCCAGTGTTGATAAGTCTCAATATTACCTAGGTAAATATATTTCATCTACTCTTCTCTCTCTCTCACTTAAAGTAATCGTCCAGACCAGTTCTCATTCCTGATTTGAGTCGTTAGAGTATAGACCATTATCGAGGTAATCAACAATATGTTGTCACTTCTTGCATCCAGGTCAGCCGTTTTTAATAATCCGACAATCAAAATCTGTAAATTCCCCGAGCTTCGAAAAGATCATGGCAACTGGCAGACGATGCGGCCACGGCTCGGATGACGTAACAAACAAGGGAGGTCCTCTTTCACGCGCTGCTGGGTGTGTTGTGTGTCGTAGTGTTTGTGTGTGTGGGTAGAAGTGTTTGTGTGTGTGTGTGTGTGTGTGTGTGCGTAGTAGTGTTGTGTGTGTGTGTGTGTGCGTAGTAGTGTTGTGTGGTGTGTGTTTGCGTAGTAGTGTGGTGTGTGTGTGGGTGTAGTAGTAGGTTTGTGGTGTGTAGTAGTGTTTGTGTCTGTGTGTAGTAGTGCTTGTGTGTTGTTAGTAATGTTTGTGAGTGGTAGTAGCGTTTGTGTGGGTTGTCATGTAGTGTTTGTGTCGAGTGTTTGTTGTGTGTGTGTGTAGTAGTGTGTGTGTGTGTGTGTGTGTGTGTGTGTGTCGTCGTGGTGTGTGTGTTGTGTGTGTGGTGTGTGGTATGTTTGTGTGTGTAGTAGTGTTTGTGTGTGTGGGTGTGTGTGTGTGTGTAGTAGTGTTTGTGTGTGTGTGTGTGTAGTTAGTGTTTGTGTGATTGGTCGTGTGTTGGTGTTTGTGTGGTGTGCGTAGAGTGTGTGTGTGTGTGTGTGGTGTGTGTGGTGTGTGTGTTTTGTAGTAGGTTTGTGTGGGTGTGGGTGTCGTAATGTTTGTGATGTGTGTGTGTAGTAGTGTTGGTGTGTGTGTGTATGTGTAGTATGTTGTGGTGTGTGTTGTAGTAGTGTTTGGTTTGTGTGTGTGTGCGTAGTAGTGTTTGTGGTTGTGTGCGTAGTAGTGTTTGTGTGTGTGTGCGTAGTAGTGTTTGTGTGTGTGTGTGTGTGTGCGTAGTAGTGTGTGGTGTGTTGTAAGTAGTAGTTGCTTGCTGTGTGTGCGTAGTAGCGCTTGTGTGTGTGCCGTGAGTAGGTTGTGGGTGTTGTAAGTAGTGTTTGTGGTGTGTAGTAGTGTTTGTGTGTGTGTGTGTGTAGTAGTGTTTGTGTGTGTGGTAGTAGGTTTGTGGGGTGTAGTAGTGTTTGTGTGTGTAGTAGTGTTGTGTGGTTGTAGTAGTGTTTGTGTGTGTCTGTAGTAGAGTATGTTTGGGATGTGTGTAGAAGTGTTTGTGTGTGTGTAGTATCAGAGTGTTGAACCTTCAGCAGGCTCCGCTAACACCTGTCATCCACCTAGTACTCCGGCCTCAACATTATAGGGTTGGGCTTCCATCACAATATGGTTCGTTTCCTCAATACGCGAGCTAGCGTCATTTTTGTCGGTCTCAGGATTAAGTAAGTATTCGTAATCTAGATCTATCACTCTCCAGCGCCAGAGTCACTGTTCTGACACCGAAAGTACAAATCGCTCATCATAAAAATTTGCCGACAGGTCTCACAGAGGGAGACGAGTGTTGTTTAACATTGGAGCGTCCTTTTCTGACGTCATCAATAAAATGCGTGCACTGTGGAGGGAAGAAAAAAAAATTCGCGGCGCTTTTTACAAAAGTGTGTTTTACGGAAAATTAAGGCCTGGAAAATCAATTATTTTTGGTGGATTAGGTGTTTTGAATGTGATTCAAATAATTAGGCCCAAAAAAAAATTTGGATTGGACGATTTAACTTAACCTACATTATATTCCTACCACATACTAAATATTCCCTCTCATCTTCTTTTTCTAGTCCCTCTTTCTCAATTTCTGAAGTCTTCCAGTTTCCATTTCTCTTACTTCTATTTCATCTTTCCTGTCTCCTTAGAACTTAACCGTCTACTTATATACTCTGTATATTATTTTCCTGTATCTCACTTACCTTTTTCTACACTACCAAATCTTTCTATTTCCTTTCTATCATTCTTCCTTCTCGTCTTTCCTTATCTGCTACTCTTTCCGCGACTTCTTTCTCCACTTCCTCTTAGTTTTACCATTTCCCTTTCACTCCTTCTTTTTCTTCATTCTTTTTATCCACTTCCTTGCCAATGGTCTTCTATTTCTCTTTTGTCTTCCTTCCCTTTCTCCTCTTCTTTCTTCTCCCTTCCCTCTTTTACAGTTCCCTTCTCTCTTCTCCTCCTTCTTCCTCCCTTCCCAAATCCTCCATCTCCCCGCACAGTATCCCATCTCCATCTTTACGACTCGCACATAAATACTTGAACTGAACGATCCAAGTTCCTACCAAAACGGGTCACATCGGGAAACTCTACACGGTTTCTATTCATGATTCATTCTGGCCAAGGTTCACAAACCCACAAAGATCACAGGTACAGGTAAGTGCTTGTAGATCTGACAAGTTACAGGTTACAGGTACAGGTTCAAGTTACAGGTTACAGGTACAGGTAAGTGCTTGTATTGTAGAGAGAAAATTTGGCATTATGTCCTAACCCCTTACCAACACCCGGGAGATATTAAACAATAATTACCAGGGGGTCTGGGGGGCAAAATATAACAATTGGGGGTCAGGGGGCAAAATGAACATAAGGAGGTCTGGAGGACAAAAGACTTCAAGCGAGGTTAGGTTACGTAATTAATGCCCGGGTTAGGTTAGTTAACTATCGGGGGGGGGGTCTGAAGGGTTCGCAGCCCCATCAGTTATGTCAGGCGAGTATTGGTCAGTAAGGGGAGATTGTAACTAACTGCAGTTTTACCAAGAAATCAAACCCCTTCACGCCCAGGATCTCCTTTGGCTGTATAAAATCGCTGGTTGTTCCATATATATAAAATTACAACAAGTACTCAATATACCAAAAATTAGCTAGTAAACAAGGTTATTAAACAGGTCATATCTATAAAAAAAATAGCTTACATTCATTAAAATAGTTAATAGTAGGCAAAATACAAAGGAAATTACGTTCTGAGTTCTCAACGGGGTTAAGGAAACAAGGCTAAAAATCAACCAGGAAACGAACCTAGGAAGTGTATCGCCGCCTAAGTGTAAGAGGTGGACGGCGCCGTACTAACAACATTGTTCCTTGCAATTTCCTTCCGACGTAATTATGCCTTCCTCCTCCTGCCTCCAATCTGTACATCCCACACCGCACAGCTAACACCACCTTCCCACCAAGCAAAAATATAAACAATCCCCTATCCTCTTCATAAACCATACAACAACAGATCCATGTCCAACAAAAACTACGCGCATTTGAGGTGGCGAAGTTTCGGACAACAAATCCTTCTCCTTCCCTCCATCTGTACAATCCCACCACTCCACAGTAACACACACCTTCCCACCAAGCACCACACCTACAAAGCACCAATCCCTATTTCCTGCACAAACCATACAACAACAGATATATCCAACAAAACTACGTCCCAGTATTTCGAGGTTGAGCCCGCCGCCGCTCACTGCCGCATATGGAGGAACGGTAATATGCTGCCCGCTACACACCTACCGACTTTCACACCAACACACTTAACACCTACTATACATTCCCTGCTGAATCCCACGCACTCCTGCCCATGATAGGTAGGCAAGAGAATTGCATTGAAGAACTCTAGGTCACATAACGTTAAGCAATATAGAGCAACGGATATGCAGAGAAAAACATAGCATAATGATATTTTTCAGCCTCCCGCAAACGGCAGTCTCACCGTCTCACCCCGCCGCTCTGCCTCCTTAGCCTTACAATGCGCCCGCCCGGCGATATAGAGACGCAACCACTGTGTAACATGACGCAATCAGTGTTTTAACAGCCATTCTTCTTTTCTACGTGTACCTATTGGTATATTGAGCTCAATAGTGTTGTATGGTGTGTTTGGTATGTATCTGTTGAGGAGAGTAATGTGGCTGTGATTTGGTTATTTCAAAGAGGAGAAAGGGAGATAGTTTGTGGCGGAGGAAGCGGGAAGTGGGTGTTGAAGTGACTGAAGGTCGGATATTACAGAGGGAGATATTTACTTGTTCCTTTACTCTATCTATAATAATATAAGCGAAAGTGTGTGTGTTGTTGTGTGTGTGTGTGTTGTGGGGGGTGTGTGTGTGTGTGGTGTGTGTGTGTCCGCTCAAGATGCCGCCCCCGTGGCGGAATTCCCCATATTAGCACAGTTTTGGAAAACCGGCTTGAGCAGGGGAAGGTGTTTAAGCCCATTTTAGAGATGATCCGATCACTTTTTTTTTTTTTTTTAGCAGTATTAGCGAGAATGTGAAACAAAAATGTGGAGTTGCGATAATTGAGGAAACCTGATAACGGGTGGTGGGCCCAATGGTGAGTGAATTGTGGGGTGATGAGTTAATGGGGGTGGGGGATGGGGAGTGAATGGGTGGGGGGTAGTGTGGGGATGGGTGAGGGAATAAAGGGGGGTCGAGGGTAATGGTAGGTGAGGAATTAGCGTGTTGTAGGTGATGGATAATGGGGCTGAGTGAATGGGTGAGGGGTTGGTGGGTAATGGGTGAGTGATAATGGTGTGGCGATGGATGTTCAAAAGGTCGACAGAGGGGAGTTAAGTGAAAAAATATTAGTGGAGAAGTTAAGTGGAAAAAAAACCCATCTAGTATATATAAGTAGGGTGTTACCAGGTGAGAATATAATAGAGAAATAAGATGATTCACTAATTATTGCATTAAATTATGAACAGACCTTGGATTTAAAGCGATGTGAAATGCAGGGAGAGAGAGAGGAGGTTGAGGCAAACGAGATAGATACAGAAAGACACAGACAGACAGACAAGACAGGACAGACAGGACAGAAAGACAGACAGGTACAGAAAAGACAGACACACAAATAGAAACTACGAGGTAAGGAAAAAAAACACAGATAAATGAAAGAGACACAAGAGAGAGAGAGAGAGAGGAGACGAGAGAGAGAGAGAGAGAGATGAGGAGAGAGGAGAGAGAGAGAGAGACGAGAAAGAGAACGGAGAGAGAGAGAGATGAGAGAGATGATGGGACGAGAGAGAAAGAGAGGAGAGAGAGAGAGAGGAGAGAGAGAGACTGAGAGATGAGAGAGAGAGGAACGAGAGACATAGAGGGAAGAGAGAGAGAGAGAGAGGAGAAGAGGAGAGAGGAGAGAGAGAGGAAGATGACGAGAGAGAGAGAAAGAGAGGAGAGAGAGAGGATAGAGGAGAGAGAGAGACCTAGAGAGAGAAATAAACATGAGAACAAACAAAAGGGGAGTGTTATGCAGCACAGGAAGGCAGGGGAAGCGAATACAGCAGATAGAAACAGAGAGAAGATAAGAAAACAATCCTAAGGAGGCTAATTAACACACTCCAATAAATTAAGATACACCACTCGAGCTCAACAATGGGAGAGGAGGAAGAGGAAGAGGAAGAGGAGGAGGAGGAGGAGGAAGAAGAAGAAGAGGAGGAGTAAAAGGGGGAAAAGGAGGAATACAAAGGAATACAAAGGGAAACACAAAACAGAAACATTACCATTAGGTCTTTACATGGCTGTTGTTGATTTAACTTACACTACACTAACTAGATAATAAGAGAGAAAGTATAGGAAAGTAGAAGGCTGGAGGAGGAGGAGGAGGAGGAGGAGGAGGAGGAATTACAAATACATAGGAATACATAGGAAGAACAAAACAAGGAGGAGGAATACATAGGAATACATAGGAAGGAAAAGAGCAGGAAGAAGAGGAAGTGAAGAAAGAGGAAGAGGCTGGAGGATGAGGAAGGAAAGGGGATTACATAGGATTACATAGGAATAACAGACCACCAGGAGACCCATATTGGCCATGACGAGGGGTAATCTGCTGAACTACAGTACTACTAAACTATCAAATACTTGTAAGAAAAAAGTGAAAAATAATACCATGTCCTTTTAAAAGAAGATAGGGAACATGGAAAGTTTCGTTAATTCGTGCAGAAAAAAATAGGGTATGAATATTACTAACTAACAACTACCAACTAACGACTACAACTAATCGATCCGGGGGCACTAACTATGAAATTCGCCCCCCCCCCCAGGGGGGGGGGGGGGGCACTATCAATTACCCATTTACTTACAGGCCGCGTCAAGCCTGTTTTTAAATGTAGTTATTGTGCTGGCTCGACAATAATTGTGCGTAATTTGTTCCATCGATCAATGACTCTCATCACTTGAAATAATTGTTACGTGAGATCCGTGATGCAAAGTTGACGTTTAGTTTTAAACATTATTTCTTGTTGTAACTGAGTGAAGCTCGAATAGGTCTCTTGATTAATGACATTCAAACCTTTTTAGGATCTTAAAGGTTTCTATCAAGTTCCCACGGATTCTCGATCCCAAAAAGGGAAGAAAAAAACCTATTCGAGCTTTCAACTAATGACAACAAGAAATAAGGGTTTTAAAAACTAAAGGGTAAATTTTTCATCACGATCCCGTAAAAAATTATTTAAAGTGGAGAGTCGTTGATCGGGGGAAAAATTTACAGAAAATTTTGTCCGAAGCCACACAATAAAATTTTAAAAAAACAGCTTGACGCGCACTGTAAAGTAAAGGGGTATGATGGGCCCGGAAATTCATATTTAGCCCCCCCGGCGATTAGTTGTAGGGGGGTAGGGGTAGTTGTATTTTGTATATTTATAACCCTATTTTTTCTGAAATAAAAAACTTCCATTTTTCCTTCTTTTTTTTAAGGGACATGGTTCATTTCCAACGTTTTCTTACAAGAAATTGATAGTTGTAGTTGTATTGCAGATACCCTCTCGGGGACCAATAGGTCTCCTGGTGTCTGTTTTCCCTATGAAATCCTATGAAATCCTCCCCCTTCCCCTCTCCTCCCCCCCTCCCCCTTCCCCCTTCCCCCTTCCCCCTTCCCCCTTCCTTCCTCTTTCTTTCCTTTTTTTCTTGTTTTCCCTCCTCCTTTTTTTGTTTTCCATTTTCCCTAGTTTTTGTTTCCCCTCCTCCTCCTCTTTTCCCCTCCTCCTCCTCCTTCCTCCCCTCCTCTCCCTTTCCCCCCGCCTTCTATTTTCCCTAACTTTCTTTTATTATTAGTTAGTGTAGTGTTTTTAAATCAAACACCCTTTAAGGGGGACCAAATGGTAGTTGCTGTTTGTGTTTCCTTTGTTTCCTTTTGTATTTTTCCTCCTTTTCCCCCCCTTTTTAACTTCCTCCTCCTCTCTTCTTTTCCTCCTCCCCCCTTTCCCTTTCCCTCTTCCTTTCCCTCTTCCTCCTTTCCTTTGTTTAGCTCGGTGTGTTTCTTAATTTTTTTGGTAGTGTGTAATTAGCTTCCTTGGGGATGTTTTTTCTTTCTTCGTTCTATTGCCTGTTTTCTCTTCCCCTCCTTTTTCCTGTTCTGCATAACACCCCCCTTTTTTCCCATTTATATTTCTCCTCTCTCTCTCTCTTCCTCTCTCTCTCTCTCTCTCCTCTCTC
>JACEEZ010023091.1:0-25000 GCA_016584305.1 Chionoecetes opilio
AAATTAATCTTCATCAAGTTTTTTTTGAACGTTGACCAGTTATAAAACCCCTACCTAAACCCCCAATTGCCAGCACACAGTAGAATTGTTCGTCCCCCAAGGAAGTTAGATCTTTAAGTTCTTGCTAGAAAAAGAAAAGAAGGTTTAGTTTATGATGGAAGAGCAATTTAAACATTTGATGAGAAGGAAGATGTAATATTATATGTGATGTATGTACCATATGCATATTATGATATATGTTATTGGTAAGATATAAGTTTAGTTAAAGGATTGATTTTAAGAGAACATATTGTTATGCTAGCGGCATGCATTACTGGAACAAAATAGAAAATACTTGGACACGACCTGAGAAAGACTTTTTGTCCCTTCCTCCTATATTGTGCCTCTTATAATGCCACATTAGCCATAACATAACAACGGTCATTTAACTTTACCCTAACACGGTCGTGTGAAGTACCTCCATCTGGTTTTCCCTCTTCCTCCTCTGTCCATAACACTGCTCCCTTGTTTCATTTATTTTATTTTCTCTCTCCCATTCCTCTCTATATTTCTTTTCCCCTATCCACATTTTAATATATTCTTACTCGCTCTGCATGTGCAAAGCGACTGTGCAGCATGTTATAATGTGTATCAATGGTAAAAATAAATTCTTCCATATTGTGTAATCCTAAATACACATAAAATAGAGTACTTGGCAGTAGCTGATGGATGCTTGGTTGTTCATAACTAAATATAAGAATAATGTAGACTACGGAACTTGTACAGAACTGCTTCCGCCTCTGGTGACACAAATTTGGTCCCGCGTACGAGTTTGTACCAGAATGACGGAGTTGTTGACTGCTCCTATTCAGCTCATACACTCCCCACCACTGCAGCTGCCAAAGCAATAGGGAAAAACACCCCAATCAAACTATTAAATATGCCTGAACAATACAAGGAACAACGCTGCGGCAGAGACAAAGCAACCAACATCAACTCATGGCAAGAACCCCCAAATATCTGAGTACACACCCCAACGCTGCCTGCTGCAATACTCCCTCACTCACGCACAGCAGATGCGAATTCACTTAATAAGAATACACTGCCCAATAACTCACAAGGTAACTTAATTGAATCTCATATACAGGCCGACGTCAGAGCAAATATAAATAAATGAGTTAGTGGTAAAAATAAATATATAATAATAAGGCAAGAGATACAATTCATTACGAAAGATAACTCAATGGAGTAATGGGATAACTCAATTTTTTTTTTTTTTTAGCAGCCTATTAGCGAGAATAGTGAAAAAAAAGTGGGTTGCGAGAATTGAGGAAACCTTGATGTAGGGTGATGGGTAGTAATGGGTGAGTGAATGGGTAGGGTGATGGGTAATGGGTGTGGGGTGATGGGTGAGTAAATGGGTGATGGGTGATGGGTGAGGGAATAGATGGGGGGTGATGGGTAATGGGTGAGTGAATGGGTGTGTGGTGATGGATAATGGGTGAGTGAATGGGTGGGGGGTGGTGGGTAATGGGTGGGGGGTGATGGGTAATGGGTGAGTGAATGGGTTGAGGGTGATGTGAATAGGTTGGCGTTAATACATACATTTCTACATCCATGATTTCAGGAAAGCTAGAAGGGGCTATCTGGAGAGTCTGTGTTTGGTGGGCCTTTGGCCCACCAAAAGCCCTCCGCAGGAGCTAGCCAAAAAGTCCGCCCGGAGGGCGGCTTTGCGGCTAGTAATATTAATAAATAAAAAACAGTAAAACACGCTAAAGAAATGCCATTACGAGACTGAAGAAATATGCATGAACTTAATATTCAATTCAACTCTTCGCCATTTAAAACTTTGCGAGTCAACTTTTATCATGAAGGGTATCAATAGAAGCGCAATTTTATTAGCTTTCCATTGATGTATTTCGTTATCTGATAAATGAATTAGAACCATGCATAAAATTAGCGTTAAATAAATAAATAAAATCATCAATCGGGTAATTTTCCCGATTAGGAGGTTATTTATTTAGTCAACGCTAATTTATACATGGTACTAATTCATTTATCAGAAAACGAAATATATAAGTTAATATATAACCTCATCAATCGGGAAAATTACCCGATTGATGATTTTATTTATTTTTTAACGCCCAATTTATGCATGGTTGTAATTAATTTATCAGATAACGAAAAATAGCAATGGACAGCTAATAAAATTTCGCTTCTATTGATACCCTTCATGAAAAATTGACTCGCAAAGTTTTAAATGGCGAAGAGTTAAGTGAATATATATTTCATGCATATTTCTTCATAGTCTCGTAATGGCATTTCTTTAGCGTGTTTAACTGTTTTTTATTTGATAATATTATAGAACAAACCTTTACAAAGATTACAGTATATCATATATACTGATAAATCAGTCTATATGATAGTCCATAGACCACTATATCTCTTTGTCGGGCGCCCCGCAAGCCCCTATGCAGCCCCGCAATACAAAACATTGTCGCGTGTGCAGTCCAGGTATACAGTGGTCTATGATCCTACCTATAACGCCAACAATGCCTCTACATGTGAATGTATATTTTCTTGTACATTTCCTTCCAGGAATTCCTTAGGAGATTGTTTCTGTGATTGCTGGGATCATTGCTTGAGCAGCATGTCAGACACATAGTCCTACCTATAACGCCAACAATGCCTCTACATGTGAGTGTATATTTTCTTGTACATTTCCTTCCAGAATCCCTTCGGAGCTTGTTTCTGTGATTGCTGGGATCATTGCTAAGCATGTCAGACACATATATATATATATAGGTCCATACCTATAAACGCCAACCAATGCCTCTACATGTGAGTGTATATTTTCTTGAACATTTCCTTCCAGGAATCCCTTCGGAGCTTGTTTCTGTGATTTCTGGGATCATTGCTAAGCATGTCTTCCTTTCTTCCCCCTTTAGCCACTGCAGCACACCTGTCTACATTGTGGACTTCCTGCACCATGTCCCAACTCACTTTCTAAGTAATTTTTTTATTGAATGCTTCATATGTAATGTGGAGTGCTTTAAGTGAACAAGTGACTCAAGAAATTTAACACATCATGATGCACTTGTAAAACAGAGGTGGGCATCGCAATTTTTTTCAAATTCCGCAATCGCAATTCCGTAATTCCGAACTGCACCAGTCCACAATCGCAATTCCGCAATTTTTTTCGGATAAGCCTTTTTCGCAATCGCAATTCCGCAATCCGCAATTCCGCAAACTAATTTTGACACCTACAATTAAAACAAAACACCTACAATTAAAAAAAAAAAATGTCTCTAGACTCTTAACACCTACAATAAAAAAAAAAATGTCTCTAGACTTTTAAACATCTCTAGAGTCTTAAACACCTACAATTAAAAAAATAAATGTCTCTAGACGCTTATTAGTGTTTAATACTTCTATATTCCTATTCTGTTTCTGTTTATACTTGTTACTTGTCCTTCACAATTAAGTCTTTGTCTCTTTTAGTGTTTTTCTTTACTTTTACACTTCACAGTCTACTGGCTAGTTAGTAATCACTAATCTAAGTAATCTACTAATCCTCCTCTTCCTCCTCTCCTCCTCCTTCCCACTTCTTCTGGTTTAAGCATGTGGAGGTTGGAATTAATCCACACAACGGCCAGGGACACGCTCTCAATCCCAAGTTCCAGCACGCACTGACTCTGAGGACTGATGCTACACCTTGGCAAACGTCGCAGTGGCAAAAAGTGTTGGCTTCCACAATATTTGGTGGGAACTTATGTTCACGCGGCACTTACCACTTTGAAGGTGGTGCCGGCACCAAAAATTGCGATGCCGTTCAAAATTTTGGCGGTCGCAACCCGCAATTCTGCATTTTTTTCAGGCATCGTAATTGCGCAATTCCGCAATCCGAATTACCCATTCAGGCAAGTTATTGTGATTGCGTTTCAAAATTTTGGCGGTCCGCAATTTTTCTCCCAATTCCGGCATTTTTCATAAGGCATCCGTAATTGCGCATCCGCAACCGAATATCATTCCGACAAGTTGCAAACTTGCGGAATTGCAGCACAAAATTGGGGAATGCCCACCTTTAGCGTGTAAACTACTCCCAACAGTATGGCCTCACCTTTGACGAAAACTGTAATACGGATTTTTTTTTTTTTTCTTCTATTTTTTTTTGTCAAGTTTGGAAGGTGTGTAAAAGATGGTGGAATGAGAGAGAAAGAGAATAAGAGTTCCAGAAGAGTAAGTTGAAGAGTTTTTTCACTAATGCTCCAAAAACCTTCCACCAGGTGATATTTGTTCTAGATCATGGGGTTATACTAATCTTGCCAATCCTACTTTCCTTTCTGTCCCTATAGTGTGTGGTGCCAACCCATTGGAACCTTTTTCTAACCTCTCCCAAAAATTTCCCCTTTTGACTCTACCTTCTGAGGAAATGCCCCCATTCACTGACAGAGAGATGGTTCAAAAAATTCTCATTAATGAATGAAATCCTTACAAAACATGAAAGTAAACGAAACATTTTGGTGATTTAGTTACACACATATCCCAGAAAAGTTTACAAGCTATTCCCCTTTATTATTATAATTTTGTGACGGGAGCTTTTGACTGCAATTGGGGGGGTCAATTATATAACTAGTGTTAAGTTTTTTTTTTATATTTTTCCCAAATTTGGATTTTGTCTTGGAAAAACCCTTATTTTTCTGCCTTTATTTTTCCTGACCCTTGTGGGAGAAAATTTGCTGTTTAAAAAAAGATTTCCCCAAAATATGTACTACAAAACATCTCCATTATCTGTCCTCATTCCAGACATGTCTGTTGCCATATACAGTACCATATATCAATTACAGTACTTAAAAAATTTTTGTTGTGCTCCTTTCAATATTCAGTGTAGAATCATATAATATTTGAATTGTTCTAAACATCTTCATGGGCGGCGGCTTCGGGATGCGCCGCTTCACCTACAAACCATCCCGGGGGCGAAGGGGGGAGGGGGAAAAGGGGCCGATAGTAAGCAAAGACGCACAACAGGGCCGGGGCAGCTACTCCCAGGCGGGTTTTGGCTCAGGAAAAACACCTTTACCTGATCGCATCAATCTTGGAGGCATACCCCGGGGGCAAGTCCCCAAAACCTACAAAATAACCTCCTCAAGGGTGTCCTGTGGTGCTCGTGCGATGACTGCGCCTGCGGCGGGATTTTAACACTGCGGGCCCACACATTTGATGCATAACGACCTAAATTAAGTTCTCATCCCTGTTTATTTGAGCCGGGACATAAAACCAAAAATAAAAAATAAATAAACAAGGACACGTTCAAAATAACATAAATCGACAGAAGGGTTTAAAAGACATAAAAAATGCGTCAAACTGTCATTTTCAGGGATTTTCGGCGACACCGATAGAAAAAAAGAGGCGGCCCCCAAAAAAACTTGTTCACTTCAGGAACTGGGGTATGAAACTTTTCGTTTTTCCCCCTGAAAGGGAAGTAGGACACTTTCTTAGTTTCCTTGTTCCCGTTTTTTGTGCAGGTGGAGGGAGTTTGGGTGTGTGGATGCCGGGGGAGGGGGGTTGTGGTGGGGGAAGGGGAAGAGGGGTGTTATGTGAAGCTTGGTGGGGGGGGTGAGATGGTTGGATATAAAGGCGGGAAAAACCTCGAAAGGGAATTTTTTTTCCCCCTTCTTTTAATTCTGTCCAACCATCCCATCTTCAACTATTTGGTGGAAAAAGATTAAAACGACCTGGGGAAACCAAAGAAGATCAAAAACAGGGAACACAAAGAAGCCCAAGCAAGCAAGTCTTTGATTTTTTCCGGGGTCGTTCTAACTTTTTTTCCAAAAAATTTTTACCAATCATCATTTAGACCCGCATGCACCAAACTGAAGTGTGTAAAGTGTGGGAGGTGTATCCAGCTTTTTCCTGTGAGTACAGGAGTGAAGAAAGGGTGCGTCCTTGCCCCACATTTTTAAAACGTTTGTATGGACGGGGGTATTGGACAAGGTTGTAGATCAAAGTGTGGGGGCATCGTGGGCAACACCAAGATCACTGTCTTGTTTTTGCCGATGATGCGTAATCTTTCGAGTCGCGGAGTCCGGGTAAAGGTTTCCGGGGCGCTGCACGGGGAGGCAAACCCTTTGGGACTTGGGTTCCTGGCTCAAGACCAAGGCCAGGTGTTTTGGGAACTAGAGAAGCGTACAGTCTGTTTCAGGTTGGCAGGACTTTGAGATCTTGGAAAGTTTTACTACCTGGTAGCGCATCCATAAGACGGCGGGAAAACTCAAGAAGTCTTACGGGGGATTGGCTACCCCACGGTGTTAGGGGACTCGCTCAGGGGGAGTATTTGGCGTTGTGGGTACTTGCAGGAGGAAAAAGACCCGGATCTTCAAGTCGCTTGTACCGTCTACTCTTGGTTGTGAGACAGGACACTAAATGTGATTGAAAGACAAAATCAATTTTTAGTAAAAAGTGTCTTCGCAAAACAGGGGGTACGCTAAGATTTACGTGTCAAATAGCGTTTGCCCGGGCTAAACGGGGCCTATTATCTGCATAGCCGTCGGGCCCAATTCCTATAGGGGGTGTGCACCTACCCTAAAATCCCGAGGGGACCCACCCGTGGGACCCCTTCCCCATCGGGTTGTATCGGGAAGAGCAATCGGCGGGGGAAAGGCCAAGGGGGGCGCCCCAAGTCGTGGGGGAAAGTTGATGTTTCTGTCGAGAGCTGTTTGGGAGGGGAAAGGAGCCTGTATGGAATTCGCGCGGGGGAAACCCGGATGGCGTCTGGGGTGGGCGGGGGCGACGCCCCCCCCGGCGTAGCCCCATATGATTGATTGATACCAGTTTGAGCAGCTTTTTTGGGAGGTTTCCCTTTCCCCCATCTTTTTGTTCATAGATTGCCACCACTGTACAAAGGGGGACTATATCGTCTTTTTGACACTGATTGATTTGTCGGAAAAAGCTCGAACCCTGGGGAAGGGTTTTAGAGAAGGTGGGGGGGGGGGGGGGGTATTTAGGCGCAAGGGGGAAAAGATGGTAACTCTCTCCCCTTCATACATACCTTAGTCAGCCTGAGCATGTGGAGCACTGTGGGGACAAACCTCCAGCCCGTAAAGATGTCAGAATACGCAAACCCGAGAAATTTTAACACTCAGGGAAAAAGGAAAAAATCTGAAAATTCTGCCAAATTTTTTTTTTGCAATGACAAATATATATATTTTATATATATATATATATATATATTTTTATATATATATATATATATATATAATAATTATATATTTATATATTTTATATTATTTTTTTTTTCAGTGGAGTCGCCCCTAGCGCGTCTGCCTTATTTTAAAAAGGAAAAGGCGTAAAAAATTATAGAACGGGATGGATAACACAAGTGGATAGGGAAGGTGGGTGGATAGGAAAGGAAAAAAATGGGGGGAAACCCTTAATCGGTGTTTGAAATTTTTGCCCAAAAAATTTTGGGTTTGATTTTTATTTTATGTTTTTTAGGCCCTCAAAAAATTTTAAATTTTAAAATGGATCTCGATGACAAATCTTCAATTTTCTTCATCTCGTTTTCTGGTTTAAAAACCCACCACAGAAAAACCACCATGAAACCCAGGAAAATTCCAATGCAAAATTTTTTTTTGTGTTAAAAAAAAAAAACGGCCCAAAATGAGGGGTTCTTTTCATGTTTTAGGAAAAAGAATACAACATTTTGGCTTGCTTAGAGCATACTATTTAGAAAATGTTTTATGGGGTTGAACAGTCCAGGGCCCGTCCCGAGAGTCATGAAAAGTAGGGATGATTTTTCTTTTACAAAAGGGTACCAAAAGGGATATTTTTCGAAACGAAACAGCGACAAAGGGTGGGCAAAAAGACACGGTCCCCTTTTCGTGCTTTGACGACCGTCGTCGCGCTCTTCTTTTCCGAAAAATACCCCTTTTATGGTACCCTTCCTGCAACGAAGGTCTCGCCTCCCCTTTATGGTCCCCTTTGCTGTCAACGAAGGTTGTCGCTCGCCCTATCATGCCCGGTACGGGCCCATTGTTTTAGCGGCAAATGGTCTGTGCAAACCCTAAGAACATTACTGTCTGCAAATGTTTAAAATGTAACCGAAATTTTTCCTAAATCGGTTACTGTAACGCGGCAAGTAAATATGTCCACTCGGGCCGCTGGAGCGGCCCGAGGTAACCTCGAGAAAAACCCCCACGGGCCCCGTCTACACTTCCGTGGGCCCCCGGGTAAAAAAACTTTGGGGCCTCCGAACCCCGCTGTCTTTATATTTTGCGGTTGGCAATACAGTATTTCGTTTTTCCTTTTTGGGAAATCACCCAGCACCCGAGATCTACGAGGCGGACATGAGTTTTTTTGATGCTTGGGGGAATAAAAATTATCATGGAGATATCTTGATTATGGCCGTACTCATGAGGGCATGATGCAAGTTTAACCCAAGTTTACAAAGAAGTAGAAAAAAAAACCTAAATTTAAAAACCCCAAAGAAACTAAAGCTAAAACTGATCATGTAGACAAATTTGGGTCATACACAACTAAGTGGATTAAAGCCAGATTTTAAAAAGAATTTGTTGTTTTCTAAGCCCCCTGCCCCTCAAAACGCCCAAAAACTGTGAGTTTCAGGGCAGTAATATTTCCCCAAGTTTTTTACTAAATGCAACAAAAAAGGGTCCTAAAAAGATTTTTGGAGAAAGGCTTTTTTAAAAAGGGGAACCGAGCAAAGAATTTTTTTTAATAAACTTAAGAGACTTGTTAGGAAGCACCAGTTCAAAGGGTTCTTGTTAAGTAAACCAGTCACTCTTACGTAGTCCCTCGTTTTTAGTTGGATTTGCTTTTAACGGGATGAAAAACCCATTACCTTTACAGCCATTTCCCCTTACAAAAACCAGAAAAAACTATCTAAATTGAAAAGGAGCTTTTTGAAATTGTGTTTGGGGCTAAAAAAATTTCATTATACCTGTAGGGGAGATCCAGATCACTGTTTTTGATACAGACCTTTGAAATCTTTTTTAAAACCCACTTTAAACGCCCCCCCCAGGTTGCAAAAAATGTCCTCAGGCTCCAAAAGTTTTTTTGGATTCAATAAAAAAAGGGGTAAAGAAATTACATCGTGATCGTTGGGGGGTCCCTTGGGCGAGAGTTAAAACCACAAAAAGGGAAGTTAAAGTGAATTTGGTTTGTCCCTTTGGAGATTTTTTCTTGACTTTGAAGGGTCAAAAAAAAAAAAAGGGACACAAGCTTGAAACACTGAAAAGGTCTAGGGAGGGTTGCCTAAATTAGGCAAAACCCCCAGGGGAAATTCTGCTTATTGGAACTTTAGAGATTAAATTATTTTATGTAATGTCTATTGAAAAAAATGAAAAAAATTTTGTCCCCAAATTTTTTTGGGGAAATCAAAATTCGGAAAATCTGCACAAATCTCATCAGGGTATAGAAAATCTTAAGTTAGTAGAGACCTTGTTATGGCCGGGAAATGAGTGGGGAACAAAATTACTTGATTAGCTTTGTGAAAACGTAATCCTTTAGTAACCAAAAGTAAAGAACCCCCTTGACCCCCCGTGAAGTCCCACAATACCTTGGAAAAAGCTAGGTGAAAACTTTTTTGGCTTCAGGGCAGACATACCTATTATTTTTGATTTTTAGCGGTTTTGTAGAGTGTGATAAACTAAAACACTCTACAATACCTTGGGAAAGTGTTGTAAGCGTCAGCTTGAAAACAGGAACCCTCAAACAGGGGCATAGTGACAAGGGCCCCCCAATTTTTTCAGAGATTTTTAAAAATTTGGAAATCCTATGGCTTGTTCCTTCTTCATCCCCTTACCATCCAAAGGCAATGGATTGGCTGAAAAGGTGTTCAACAGGAAAGGTTTGACGAAAAAAGTTTGAAGGATGGTAAGGATGTTTTTTTGGCTTGGGACTCTAAAAATACTCCTTCATGGGAACAGCGACCCCCTCTCTTACTGTTTGGGAGAGAATCCCCCACTCTCCCACACCCTCAAACTTTTACAGCCTAAATAAAGACCCATTACCATTAGAACCAGAAAGGGGGATCACAAGAAAAGCAGAAACTGTTCTATGACAGGATTTCAAAGGAGCTAGAAAAAATTGAAGTAGGAGAGTGTGAGAATTAAAGATGGGTTTAAATTTCTGAAGCAAAAGAAAGCTGTTGTTGGGGCCCCGAGGTCGAAATTAGTGAAGGAAAATACAGAACAAATTATAGAAAAACAAAAATCACTTGATAAAAACCCAAAAGAAAATCTCCTGTAGAGCCCCTATTTCCCTTTAGCAGCGGGGGCAACCTATTTTTTTCAACCAACCCCAAGAAAAAAAAGCTGGGGGAAACCTAAAAAAGGTTTTTGAAAATAAGGTAGGGCTACGCAAAAAAAGATTGATGTAAAGCGGGATTTCAGGTGGAAAAAATGAAAAGTTAGATGTAAGGGGACTAGAACTCGTGGTAAAATTGTTCCCCCCCAAAGGGAAATTTAGATCTTAAGTTCTTGCTAAAAAAAAAAATTTAGTTTATTTGGAAAAGAATTTTAAAAACTTTTGATGAAAAAAAGATGTAATATTATATGTGATTATGTCCCATATGATTTTGAAATGTTTTGGAAAATATAAGTTTATTTAAAGGATTGTTTTTAAAGAGAACATATTTTTTATGCTAGCGCAGCTTTACTGGAACAAAATAAAAAATACTTGGAACGCCCCTGAGAAAACTTTCTTCCCTTCCTCCTATTGTGCCTCTTTAACCCACATTAGCCTAACAAAAAACAACGGTCTTTTTAATTTTTCCCCAACAGGGTCGTGTGAAGCCTCCTCGGTTTCCTTTCCCCTCGCCCAAAACACTGCTCCCTTGTTTTCATTTTTTTTTTTCTCACCCCCTTCCTCTCTATATTTCTTCCCCCATCCACTTTTTTAATATATTTTACTCACTCTGCTGTGCAAAGCGATGTGCAGATTTTTATAATTTTCTTTTATGGAAATTTTTTTTCTTAGATATTGTTAAATCCTAATACACATAAAATAGAGTACTTGGATAGCTGATGGATGTTTTGGCTGTTCATAACAAAATAAAGAAAAGTAAAATAGGGAGTTGTACAAACTGCTTCCCCTTTGGGTGACACAAAGGTTTCCCGGGGGGGTCGATTTGTACCAAAAATGAGGGTTGTTGACTGAGAAGAACAACAATATCTGAGTCCACCCCCCAACGCTGGTGCAAAATCCTCACTCACGCCACAGACCAATTACTTAATAAGAATACACAGCCCAAAAAACTCACAAGGAAATTTAATTAAATCCATATACAGGCGACGTCGAGCAAATTAAAAATGGTTGTGAAAATAAATTATAATAAAAAGGCAAGAGTAAAATTCATTACGAAAGAAACTAAATGGAGTTTTGGCGACACAGTAACACACACCACCACACACACACAAAACACACACACACACACACACACACACGCACACACACGGGCAGTGCGCTCCCCCTCCCAGAAAATAAAAAAGGATTAATTAAAAATATTTTAAATACAAGTTATATGTTGAAGCCTATTCCCATTCCGACGGAACCCCCTTTTTGTGAAAAGGGCGGGGGCGAAGCACCCCCCCCCCCCCCCCCCTGTGCACCCCCCTGCAAATGTCCCAGATGAGGCTTGGAACACAGGGGCCCAATTTTTGCTTAGGGGTTCGCCCACATTGAACCCTTCGGAGGAACTTAACACCATGTCGTACTCTCAGAGAGATCTCAAGTTACCCCCCCTGCAAGTCCCTCCTCCGAAAAAGGCAGATCGTCTTCTTTCTTCCCCCCCTTTAGCCACTGCAGCACACCGCCCTACATTGGGGGGGGGACTTCCGCACCTTTCCCCAACTCCTTTCTAAAATTTTTTTTTAAATGTTTTCATATGTAGGGGGTGTTTTAAAAGGAAAAAATTGACTCAAAAATTTTACCCATCATGATGCATTTGTAACAGAGGGGGGCATGAATTTTTTTAAAACCCCGAAAATCGAAAATTCCCCGTAATTTCCCCGAACTGCCCAGTCCAAAATCGCAATTCCGAATTTTTTTTGGGAAAAACCCTTTTTTCGCAAGCATTCCGAAATTTCCGAAATTTCCGCAAACAAATTTTTTGACCCTACAATTAAAAAAAAAACACCACAATAAAAAAAAAAATGTCTCTAGACTTTTAAACACCACAAAAAAAAAAAAGTTCTAGTTTTTAAAACATCTTAGGTTTAAACACCTAAAATTTAAAAAATAATTCTCTAACGCTTTATTGGTTTTTAATACTTCTATATTCCTTTTGTTTCTTTTAAATTTTTACTTGTCCTTCACAATTATTTCTTTGTCCTCTTTAGTGTTTTTCTTTACTTTTACACTTCACAGTCTACTGGCTATTATTTAATCCAAAATCTATATCTACTAATCCTCCTCTCCTCCTCCTCCTCCTCCTCCCACTTCTTCTGGTTCAGCATGTGGAGGTTGGCAATTAATCACACACACGGCCAGCGACACGCTCTCAATCCCAAGTTCCAGCACGCACTGACTGAGTGGACTGTGCTACACTTGGCAAGTCGGCAGTTGGCAGTGTTGGCTCCACAATATTTGGTGGGAACTTATGTTCACGCGGGCACTTACCACTTTGAAGGTGGTGACCGTCACAATAATTGCGATTGCGTTTCAAAATTTTGGCGGTCCGCAACCCGCAATTCTGCATTTTTTTCAGGCATCCGTAATTGCGCAATTCCGCAACCGAATTACCCATTCCGCAAGTTATTGTGATTGCGTTTCAAAATTTTGGCGGTCCGCAATTCGCAATTCCGCATTTTTTCAGGCATCCGTAATTGCGCAATTCCGCAACCGAATTATCATTCCGCAAGTTGCAAACTTGCGGAATTGCAGACTAAAATTGCGGAATGCCCACCTTTGCTTGTAAACCTACTCCCAACAGTATGGCCTTCACCTTTGAGAAACTGTAATACGGGATTTTTTTTTTTTTTCTTCTATTTTTTTTGTCAAGTAATAAGAGTTCCAGAAGAGTAAGTTGAAGAGAGTTGTGTTTCACTAATGCTAACCCAACCCTTCCACCAAGGTGATAATATTGCTTCTATGATGCATGGGGTTATACTAATGCTTGCCCAATCCTACCTTTCCTTTCTGTGCCTATAGTGTGTGGTGCCAACTCCATTGGAACCTGTGTTTCTAACCTCTGCACAAATTTCTCCTTTGTGACTCTAACCTTCTGAGGAAATGCCACCTATTCACTGACAGAGAGATGGTTCTACAAACTTCTCAGTTAATTAATGTAATCCTATACTAACATGTAATGATAAACTGAATGCATTTTGGTGAATTTAGTTACATCACAGATACCAGAAAAGTTTACAAGCAGTACTATCTCGCCTTACCTTTATTATGAATTTGTGACTGGGATGCATTTTGACTGATAATATGAGGGGTCACATTATATTAACAGAAGAATGTTAAGTGTTTTTTTAATATTCCTCTCCAATTGGTAGTTAGTCTTGCTTGGATGACCCTTATTTTTCTGCCATTATTGGTTCCTGACCCTTGTGGGAGTAATAATTTGTCTGGATTAAAAAAGATTTGCCCTAAATATGTACTACAGTACATACTCCATTATCTGTCCTCATTCACAGACATATGTGGCTGTTGCCATATACAGTACCGTATGTCAATTACATGTACTTAAACAATAATTTGTTGTTCGTCTACTTTCAATATGATCAGTGTAGAAGTCATACTATATATTGTAGAATTGATTCTGAACATCTTCAGCAGGCGGCGGCTTCGGTGTATGCGGCGACTTCACCTACAAACCATGCCAGGCGAATGGAGGAGGCGGCAAGGGAGCAGATAGTAGAGCAGAAGAGGCACAACAGTGCCGTGGAGCAGCTACTCCTCAGGCTGGTGTTGGCTCAGGAGAACAACACTTAAGCCTGATCGCATCAATCATTGGAGGCATACCCCGCGGGGCAAGTCGCCAAAGACGCTACAACAATATACCTCGCTCAAGGGTGTCCTGTGGTGCGCGTGCGATCGACGTGCCGCCGTGCGGCGGCAGAGTTAATCAGTCTGCTGGCCCACTCACTTGATGCCTAACTGACCTGAATTAAAGTGTCTCATACCTGTTTATATTGAGCCAGACATGAAACCAAAAGATAAAGAATGAAATAATACAAGGACACGTTCATAAATACACATACAAATCGACAGAAATGGTTTAAAGACATACAAATATGCTGTCAAAACTAGTACATTTTCACGGATTTTCAGGCAGACACCGATAGAAAATAAGAGGCAGGCCCGACAAAAAAAACTGTTCACTTCAGGAACTGGGTGTATGTATACTTTCGCTTCATTCCCATGCAAGGAAGCTAGAGACACGTTCTGTAGCTTCCTTGTTCCGTGTTTGATGCAGTGTGGAGGGAGTTAGGGGTGTGTGGATGCCGTGGAGGGAGGGGTGTGGTGGTGGGGGAAAGAGGAAGAGGGTGTGTTATAGTGACAGCTGTGGTGGTGGTGGTGAGATGGTGTGAGATATGAAAAGGAGCAGGATAAACTGCGAAAGGAACTTTTTTTCCCCTTCTCTTATTCATGTCTCACACCATCCCATCTCTCACTACTAGTTTGGTGGAAAAAGATTAAGAACGACCTCGGAAAACGTCAAAGAAGATCAAGCAACATGGAACACAAAGAAGACCAAGCAAGCAAGTCTTTGACTTTTTCCGAGGTCGTTCTAACTCTTTTTCCACCAAACTAGTTACCACTCATCATTTAGAGCCTGCATGCACCAGAACTGAGAGTGCTGTGAAGTGTGGGGCAGGTGTATCCAGCTTCTTTCCTGTGAGTACAGGAAGTGAAGCAAGGGTGCGTCCTTGCCCCATCATTTTCAACGCTTGTATGGACTGGGTATTGGACAAGGTTGTAGATCAAAGTGATTGTGGAGCATCTGTCGGCAACACCAAGATCACTGATCTTGTTTTTGCCGATGATGCAGTAATCTTTGCTGAGTCGCTGGAGGTCTGGTGAAGGCTTCGAGGCGCTGCACGAGGAGGCAAAGCCTTTGGGACTTGAGGTCTCCTGGCTCAAGACCAAGGTCCAGGTGTTTGGAGACTTACTAGATGAAGCAGTACAGTCTGTTCATGCGTGTGGCGAGGACATTGAGATCTTGGAAAGTTTTACATACCTTGGTAGCGCAGTCCATAATGACGGCGGGTAACGTCAGAAGTCTTACGGCGGATTGGCATAGCCCACGGTGTTATGGACTCGCTCAGCGGAGTATTTGGCGTTGTCGGTACTTGCGCAGGAGGACAAAGATCCGGATCTTCAAGTCGCTTGTGATCCCTGTCTTACTCTATGGTTGTGAGACATGGACACTAAATAGTGACTTGAAGAGACGAATCAATGCCTTTAGTAATAAGTGTCTTCGCAGAATCATGGGTATCGCTAAGATGATTACGTGTCAAATCAGCGATTGCACCGTGAGACTGAATCGAGGCCTATTATCTGCATAGTCCGTCAGCGCCAACTTCAGCTATATGGGCATGTGGCACGCTACCCTGAAATGCCGATGGGATCCATCCCGATGGGATCCTTCCCATCGGGTTGTATCTGTAAGAGACAATCCGGCGTGGAGAAGGCCAAGGGGGCGCCCACAAGGCTCGTGGCTGGGGCAAGTTGATGTTTCTTGTCGAGAGCTGCTTGGTATGGGAAAGGAGCCTGTATGGAATTCGCGCGTGGTGAACCCCGGGAGTGGCGTCGTAGGGGGCGAGGCGACGCGCCCCCCGGCGTATGCCCCCAATGATTGATTGATTGATGCACCAGATTGAGACAGCATTTTTGGAGGTTCCCGTCTCCCATACTATCTGGTTCATAGACTTGCCACCACTGTACAAAGTGACTATATGCGTCTTCTTGACAATGGATTGATTTGTCAGGCAAAATGCATCTGTAGACCTGGGGAAGGGTTAGAGGAAGGTGGGGTGATGGGGGGTATTTAGGCGCAAGAGGGGAAAGATGGTAACTCTCTCCCCTTCATACATACCTTAGTGCAGCCTGAGCGATGTGGAGCACTGTGAGGACTAACCTCCAGCCAGTAAGATGTCAGATATACGACAAACCCGAGAAATTTTAACACATCACTGAGAAGGGCAAAAAATCTGAAGACATTCATGTCCAATTTTTTTTTTGCAATGACTATATATATATATATATTATATATATATATATATATTATATATATAATATATATAATATATATATATAATATATATATATATATATATTATATATATATATATTATTTATTTTTTAAAAGTGGAGTCGACCCTAGCGCGTCTGCCCTTATGTTAAAAGGAAAGGCGTATGAAATTATAGAGACAGGATGGTATAACAGCAGAGTGGTATATGAAGGTGGGTGGATAGGTACAGGAAGTAAAATAGGAAGGAAATCCTGCTAATTCGAGTGTTTGAAATGGTTGACCAAAAATATCTGGTTGATTTTATAGTTCATGATTTGTAGGCCTGCAAATAATTTAAATGTTGAAATGGATCTCGATGACAAATCTTCAATCTTCATTCATCTCGTTCTTCATGGCTATACCACCATCATGTAAACCACCATGTAACCATGTAAATCCAATGCGGAATTTTTTTTGTGTTAATAAAAAAATAAACGAAGTCCAAAGTGATTTGTGGTTCTCTTCATCGTATTAGTGGATAACGAATACAAACATTTTGGCTTGTACTTAGAGCATATTGCATATTTAGTAATGTTTTATGGGTGTTGAACAGTCCATGGCCCGTACCGAGAGTCATGATGAAGGTAGAGCGATGACCTTCGTTGACAGAAAGGGTACCATAAAAGGGATATTTTTCGAAACGAAGAGCAGCGACGAAGGTCGGCACAAAGACACGGTCACCTTCGTGTCTTTGACGACCGTCGTCGCTGCTCTTCGTTCCGAAAAATATCCCTTTTATGGTACCCTTCCTGTCAACGAAGGTCATCGCTCTACCTTTATGGTACCCTTGCTCAGTCAACGAAGGTTGTCGCTCGCCCTTCATCATGACTCTCGGTACGGGCCCATTAGTCTTTAGCGGCTAATGGTCTGTGCAACACCTCTAAGAACATTACTGCATCTGCAATATGCTTAGAAAGTGTAACCGTAAATATTCCTCAATCGGTTACTGTAACAGCGGCAAGTAGTCATATGTCCTACGTCGGGCCGCTGGAGCGGCCCGACGGTGAACCTCTGAGCAAAACCCCAGCGGGCCTCCGTCGTACACTTCCGTAGGGCCACCGGTAAGACATACGTTGGGCCTCCGTAAGCCCGCTGTCTTTATATTTGCTGGGTTGGCAGATACAGGTATTTGCGTCTTCCTTTTGGAATCAGCCCAGCACCCGAGATCTATCAGAGGCGGATGCATGAGTTGTTTGATGACTTAGAGGGATAGAAATTATCATGGATGATATCTTGATTTATGGCCGTACTCATGAGGAGCATGATGCAAGATTAGACCAAGTTTACAAAGAAGTAGAGAAAAAACCTGAAGTTAAACCCCAAGAAACTAAAGCTAAAGACTGATCATGTAGACTACATTGGTCATACACTAACTAAAGATGGATTAAAGCCAGATCTTAGAAAGAAGTGGTGATTTCTAAGCTCCCTGCTCCTCAAGACAGACCTGAACTGCTGAGATTCATGGGCATGTTAAATTATTTAGCCAAGTTTGTACTAGAATGTCAGACATAAATGAGCCTCTAAGAAGATTATTGGAGAAAGATGCTGATTTCAAATGGGAACACGAGCAAGAAGAATGTTTTTAAAAACTTAAGAGGACTGTTAGTGAAGCACCAGTTCTAAGGTTCTATGATGTAAGTAAACCAGTCACTCTTACTGTAGATGCCTCAGCTTTTGCAGTTGGAGCTTGCATTTAACAGGATGATAAACCAGTAGCCTTTACAGCCAGTTCCCTTACGAAAACTCAGAGAAACTATGCTAAATTGAAAAGGAGCTTTTGCAATGTGTTTGGGGCTGAAAAATTTCATTCATACCTGTAGGGAGATCTCAGATCACTGTTGAGTCTGATCACAGACCTTTGGAAATCATTTTTAAAAAGCCACTCTTCAAACAGCCCCACCCAGGTTGCAAAGAATGCTCCTCAGGCTCCAGAAGTATTCTTTGGATGTCAAGTATAAAAAGGGTAAAGAAATGTACATCGCTGATGCGTTGAGTAGGGTACCTTGGTCTGAGGAGTTAGAAACCACAGATGATGAAGTTCAAGTGAATTTGGTTAGTGTACTGATGGAGATTTGTTGCTTGACTTTGAAATGGTCAGAAAAAAATAAAGAGGACACAAGCTTGCAACTACTGAAAGAGTTACTATGGAGGGTTGGCCTGAGATTAAGGCACAAACCCCAGTGGAAATTCATGCTTATTGGAACTTTAGAGATTAAATTAGTTATGTAAATCGTCTATTGCATAAAAATGAACAAAATTGTTGTCCCCAAAGTGTTGAGGAATCAAATATTCAGGAATCTGCACAAATCTCATCAGGGTATAGAGAAATCATTAAGATTAGCTAGAGACCTTGTGTACTGGCCTGGAATGAGTGCGGAACTAAATTACTTGATTAGCTCTTGTGAAAACTGTAATGCCTTAGTAACCACCAAGTAAAGGAACCCTTGATGCCCCGTGAAGTGCCACAACTACCTTGGCAAAAGCTAGGTGCAGACTTATTGAGCTTCATGGCAGACAGTACCTATTACTTGTTGATTATTATAGCAGGTTTGTAGAGTGTGATGAACTAGAAACTACTCATACAAGTACCATTGTGAAGTGTTGTAAGCGTCAGCTTGCAAGACATGGAATCCCTCAAACAGTGCATAGTGACAATGGGCCCCAATTTATTTCTAGAGAGTTTCAAAATTTGTGTAAATCCTATGGCATTGTTCATACTTCTTCATCACCTTACCATCCAAAGAGCAATGGATTGGCTGAGAAAGGTGTTCAGACAGTGAAAAGGTTGACGAGAAAGCTCTCGAAGGATGGTAAGGATGTTTATTTGAGCTTGTTGGACTCTAGAAATACTCCTGTCATAGGAACAGCGAGCCCCTCTCAGTTACTGTTTGGGAGGAGAACTCTCACCACTCTCCCGACAGCCTCAAACTATTACAGCCTGAAAACTCAAGATCCATTGACCATTAGAACCATGCTAAGAGGATCACAAGAAAAGCAGAAACTGTTCTATGACAGGAGTTCAAAGGAGCTAGATAAACTTGAAGTAGGAGATGTAGTGAGAATTAAAGATGGGTTGATTCTGAAGCAAAGAAAGCTGTTGTTGTGGCTCCGAGGTCGTACTTAGTGAAGGATAATACAGAACAAATTTATAGAAGAAACAGACATCACTTGATCAAAACCAAAGAAAATCTGCCTGTAGAGCCCACTAGTTCTCTTATGCAGCAGGGGCACTATGTATTTCAGACCAAGTGCCCCATAGAAATAAAGCTAGGGACACCTAAGAAAGGTTTTAGAATAAGGTAGGGCTACCTGCAAATAAAGATTGTGATGTAAATGCTGGAGACTTCAGTGTGGATATAAATGATAAGTTAGATGTAACTGGGACTAGAACATCAAGTGGTAGAATTGTTCGTCCCCCAAGGAAGTTAGATCTTTAAGTTCTTGCTAGAAAAAGAAAAGGTTTTAGTTTATGATGGAATAGCAATTAAACATTTGATGAAAAGAAGATGTAATATTATATGTGATGTATGTACCATATGCATATTATGATATATGTTATTGGTAAGATATAAGTTTAGTTAAAGGATTGATTTTAAGAGAACATATTTGTTATGCTAGCGGCATGCATTACTGGAACAAAATAGAAAATACTTGGACACGACCTGAGAAAGACTTTCTATCCCTTCCTCCTATATTGTGCCTCTTATAATGCCACATTAGCCATAACATAACAACGGTCATTTAACTTACCCTAACACGGTCGTGTGAAGTACCTCCATCTGGTTTTCCCTCTTCCTCCTCTGTCCATAACACTGCTCCCTTGTTTTCATTTATTTATTTTCTCTATCCCATTCCTCTCTATATTTCTTCTCCCCTATCCACATTTTAATATATTCTTACTCACTTTGCATGTGCAAAGCGACTGTGCAGCATGTTATAATGTGTCTATTAATGGTAATTTTTTTTCTTCTTAGATATTGTGTAATCCTAAATACACATAAAATAGAGTACTTGGCAGTAGCTGATGGATGCTTGGCTGTTCATAACTAAATATAAGAATAATGTAGAATAGGGAGCTTGTACAGAACTGCTTCCGCCTCTGGTGACACAAATTGGTTCCGCGTACGAGTTTGTACCAGAATGACGGAGTTGTTGACTGAGCAAGAACCTACGAATATCTGAGTCCACACCCAACGCTGCCTGCTGCAATACTCCCTCACTCACGCACAACAGATGCCAATTCACTTAATAAGAATACACAGCCCAATAACTCACAAGGTAACTTATTGAATCTCATATACAGGCCGACGTCAGAGCAAATATAAATAAATGAGTTAGTGGTAAAAATAAATATATAATAATAAGGCAAGAGATACATTCATTACGAAAGATAACTCAATGGAGGTGCTTGGCGACACAGTACACACACACACACACACACACACACACACACACACACACACAACACACACACGCACACACACAGGCAGTGCGCTCCCCTCCCAGAAAATGATAAAGGATTAAATTAGAAATATATTTCAATACAATGTTTATATGATTGAAGCCTATTCCCTATTCCCGACGAGAAGGGCACTTTTAGTGAAAAGGGCTGGGGCTGAAGCACCCCCCCCCCCCCGCCCCTGTGCACGCCCCTGGTCAAATGTACCAGATGAGGCTTGGAAGCACAGCGGCCAGAGTTTGCATTATGGGTTCGCCCACAGTTGCAACACTTCGGAGGGAACTTAAACACCATGTCGTATCTTCTCAGAGCAGATCTCAGAGTTATCCGTCCTGCACAGTACCTACTCCGATGAAAGGCAGATCTGTCTTCCTTCTTCCCCCTTTAGCCACTGCAGCACACCTGTCTACATTGTGGACTTCCTGCACCATGTCCCAACTCACTTTCTAAGTAATTTTTTTATTGAATGCTTCATATGTAATGTGGAGTGCTTTAAGTGAACAAGTGACTCAAGAAATTTACACATCATGATGCACTTGTAAACAGAGGTGGGCATCGCAATTTTTTTCAAATTCCGCAATCGCAATTCCGTAATTCCGAACTGCACCAGTCCACAATCGCAATTCCGCAATTTTTTTCGGATAAGCCTTTTCGCAATCGCAATTCCGCAATTCCGCAATTCCGCAAACTAATTTTGACACCTACAATTAAACAAAACACCTACAATTAAAAAAAAATGTCTCTAGACTCTTAAACACCTAAATAAAAAAAAATGTCTCTAGACTTTTAAACATCTCTAGAGTCTTAAACACCTACAATTAAAAAATAAATGTCTCTAGACGCTTTATTAGTGTTTAATACTTCTATATTCCTATTCTGTTTCTGTTTATACTTGTTACTTGTCCTTCACAATTAAGTCTTTGTCTCTTTTAGTGTTTTTCTTTACTTTTACACTTCACAGTCTACTGGCTAGTTAGTAATCACTAATCTAAGTAATCTACTAATCCTCCTCTTCCTCCTCCTCCTCCTCCTCCCACTTCTTCTGGTTCAGCATGTGGAGGTTGGCAATTAATCACACACACGGCCAGCGTACACGCTCTCAATCCCAAGTTCCAGCACGCACTGACTGAGTGACTGTGCTACACTTGGCAAGTCGGCAGTTGGCAGTGTTGGCTCCACAATATTTGGTGGGAACTTATGTTCACGCGGGCACTTACCACTTTGAAGGTGGTGACCGTCACAATAATTGCGATTGCGTTTCAAAATTTTGGCGGTCCGCAACCCGCAATTCTGCATTTTTTTCAGGCATCCGTAATTGCGCAATTCCGCAACCGAATTACCCATTCCGCAAGTTATTGTGATTGCGTTTCAAAATTTTGGCGGTCCGCAATTCGCAATTCCGCAATTTTTTCAGGCATCCGTAATTGCGCAATTCCGCAACCGAATTATCATTCCGCAAGTTGCAAACTTGCGGAATTGCAGACTAAAATTGCGGAATGCCCACCTTTGCTTGTAAACCTACTCCCAACAGTATGGCCTTCACCTTTGAGAAACTGTAATACGGGATTTTTTTTTTTTTTCTTCTATTTTTTTTGTCAAGTAATAAGAGTTCCAGAAGAGTAAGTTGAAGAGTTGTTTTCACTAATGCTAACCCAACCCTTCCACCAAGGTGATAATATTGCTTCTATGATGCATGGGGGTTATACTAATGCTTGCCCAATCCTACTTTTCCTTTCTGTGCCTATAGTGTGTGGTGCCAACTCCATTGGAACCTGTGTTGCTAACCTCTGCACAAATTTCTCCTTTGTGACTCTAACCTTCTGAGGAAATGCCACCTATTCACTGACAGAGAGATGGTTCTACAAACTTCTCAGTTAATGAATGTAATCCTATACTAACATGTAATGATAAACTGAATACATTTTGGTGAATTTAGTTACATCACATATACCAGAAAAGTTTACAAGCAGTATCTCGCCTTAGCTTTATTATGAATTTGTGACTGGGATGCATTTTTGACTGACAATATGAGGGGTCACATTATATTAACATAGATGTTAAGTGTTTTTTTAATATTCTTCTCCAATTGGTATTTTGTCTTGGATAACCCTTATTTTTCTGCCATTATTGGTTCCTGACCTTGTGGAGTAATAATTTGTCTGGATTAAAAAAGATTTGCCCTAAATATGTACTACAGTACATACTCCATTATCTGTCCTCATTCACAGACATGTGGCTGTTGCCATATACAGTACCATATATCAATTACATGTACTTAAAAAATATTTTGTTGTGCGTCTGCTTTCAATATGATCAGTGTAGAAGTCATACTATATATTGTAGAATTGATTCTGAACATCTTCAGTAGGCGGCGGCTTCGGTGTATGCGCCGACTTCACCTACAAACCATGCCAGGCGAATGGAGGAGGCGGCAAAGGAGCAGATAGTAGAGCAGAAGACGCACAACAGTGCCGTGGAGCAGCTACTCCTCAGGCTGGTGTTGGCTCAGGAGAACAACACTTAAGCCTGATCGCATCAATCATTGGAGGCATACCCCGCGGGGCAAGTCGCCAAAGACGCTACAACATATACCTCGCTCAAGGGTGTCCTGTGGTGCTCGTGCGATCGACGTGCCGCCGTGCGGCAGAGTTAATCAGTCTGCTGGCCCACACACTTGATGCATAACTGACCTGAATTAAAGTGTCTCATACCTGTTTATATTGAGCCAGACATGAAACCAAAGATAAGAATGAAATAATACAAGGACACGTTCATAAATACACATACAAATCGACAGAAATGGTTCAAAGACATACAAATATGCTGTCATAACTATACATTTTCACGGATTTTCAGGCAGACACCGATAGAAAATAAGAGGCAGGCCCGACAAAAAAAACTTGTTCACTTCAGGAACTGGGTGTATGTATACTTTTCGCTTCATCCCATGCAAGGAAGCTAGAGACACGTTCTGTAGCTTCCTGTTCCCGTGTTTGATGCACGGTGTGGAGGGAGTTAGGGTGTGTGGATGCCGTGGGAGGGAGGGTTGTGTGGTGGGGGAAAGAGGAAAGGGTGTGTTATAGTGACAGCTGTGGTGGTGGTGGTGAGATGGTGTGAGATATGAAAAGGAGCAGGGATAAACCTGCGAAAGGAACTTTTTTTTCCCCTTCTCTTATTCATGTCTCACACCATCCCATCTCTCACTACTAGTTTGGTGGAAAAAGATTAAGAACGACCTCGGAAAACGTCAAAGAAGATCAAGCAACATGGAACACAAAGAAGACCAAGCAAGCAAGTCTTTGACTTTTTCCGAGGTCGTTCTAACTCTTTTTCCACCAAACTAGTTACCAACTCATCATTTAGAGCCTGCATGCACCAGAACTGAGAGTGCTGTGAAGTGTGGGGCAGGTGTATCCAGCTTCTTTCCTGTGAGTACAGGAGTGAAGCAAGGGTGCGTCCTTGCCCCATCATTTTTCAACGCTTGTATGGACTGGGTATTGGACATGGTTGTAGATCAAAGTGATTGTGGAGCATCTGTCGGCAACACCAAGATCACTGATCTTGTTTTTGCCGATGATGCAGTAATCTTTGCTGAGTCGCTGGAGGTCCTGGTGAAGGCTCTCGAGGCGCTGCACGAGGAGGCAAAGCCTTTGGGACTTGAGGTCTCCTGGCTCAAGACCAAGGTCCAGGTGTTTGGAGACTTACTAGATGAAGCAGTACAGTCTGTTCATGCGTGTGGCGAGGACATTGAGATCTTGGAAAGTTTTACATACCTTGGTAGCGCAGTCCATAATGACGGCGGGTAACGTCAAGAAGTCTTACGGCGGATTGGCATAGCCCACGGTGTTATGGACTCGCTCAGCGGGAGTATTTGGCGTTGTCGGTACTTGCGCAGGAGGACAAAGATCCGGATCTTCAAGTCGCTTGTGATCCCTGTCTTACTCTATGGTTGTGAGACATGGACACTAAATAGTGACTTGAAGAGACGAATCAATGCCTTTGGTAATAAGTGTCTTCGCAGAATCATGGGGTATCGCTAAGATGATTACGTGTCAAATCAGCGATTGCACCGTGAGACTGAATCGAGGCCTATTATCTGCATAGTCCGTCAGCGCCAACTTCAGCTATATGGGCATGTGGCACGCTACCCTGAAATGCCGATGGGATCCATCCCGATGGGATCCTTCCCATCGGGTTGTATCTGTAAGAGACAATCCGGCGTGGAGAAGGCCAAGGGGGCGCCCACAAGGCTCGTGGCTGGGGCAAGTTGATGTTTCTTGTCGAGAGCTGCTTGGTATGGGAA
>JACEEZ010023091.1:30000-33164 GCA_016584305.1 Chionoecetes opilio
AAGGTAGATCATGGCATTCTCCTCCACAAACTCAAGAACCTTGGCATAACTGGCAGAGTAGGGAGATGGATCCACAGTTTTCTCACCAACAGGCACCAAGTTGTCACCATAGATGGTAAACAGTCATCACAGTGTCAAGTCATAAGTGGTGTTCCCCAAGGATCTGTGCTTGGCCCATCATTATTTCTGATCATGATATCAGACATTGACACAGATCTCAGATATTCCACTGCTACTTCATTTGCTGACGACACCCGTATACGGCATAAAATAAAAACATCCCCCGACACCGATCTACTGCAGTGGGACCTCAATACAATAATAGAGTGGGCCGAAAAAAACAATATGGAATTTAACGGAGGAAAATTTGAAGTTCTGAGATATGGCAGATATACCTTTATAAAGACCACCACTCAATATATGTATCAACACCAAACCATACAAACAAAAGATTTCACAAAAGACCTGGGAATGTATATGAGCAGCGATGGAACTTTATCCCTACACTACACCACCATCACCCAGACAGCGCGACAGCTAGCAGGATGGGTCCTGAGAACATTCCGTACAAGGGAGGAATCCTGCATGCTGACGCTATGGAAGTCCTTAGTAAGACCAAGGCTAGAGTACTGCTGCCAACTATGGTCACCCTACAAAAAAAAGGACATCACCCTGCTGGAAGCACCACAAAGGACCTATACCAACAAGATATATGGTCTTCAGCACCTCAACTACTGGGAGAGGCGGCACAGACTGGGCCTCTACTCTCTGCAGCGCAGACGAGAGAGGTACATCATAATCTATGTCTGGAAAATCCTGGAGGGTCTGGCTCCAAAAGTAGGCATGGAGGAAAACAAAAACCCTAGAAGAGGCAGGCTGTGCTATGAATAGAGTACATGCGCCTCCTCTAAAGGACTACAAACACTCATACACCACAGCTTCTCCCACAATGGTGTACGGCTCTTCAATTGTGCCCCAAGACACATTCGGAACCTAACGGGCGTCACCACGGACACCTTCAAACATCACCTTGACAAGTGGCTGGCTGACATCCCAGACCAACCACCCACGCCAGGCTACAGTAGCTCCCATGACAACACTTTACCTTCAGTGGTCCTGGAAGCAAGGAACAGGGAGCTACATACTACACCTGGAATTAGTGGAGGACCACCTCAACTCCGCCGATAACGGGCAAGATTCTTCAAAGGTATCAAAGGTAAAGGTAAAGGTATCTCTCTCTCTCTCTCTCTCTCTCTCTCTCTCTCTCTCTCTCTCTCTCTCTCTCTCTCCTCTCTCTCTCTCTCTCTCTCTCTCTCTCTCTCTCTCTCTCTCTCTCTCTCTCTCTCTCTCTCTCTCTCTCTCTCATCTCTCTCTTCTATCTATATATATATATATATATATTAATTATATAATATATTATCGTATATCTTATCTATCTATATTATATATATCTATATCTATCTATATATCTGTATATCTTATCATACTATATCTATCTATATCTATATCTATATTTATATATACTATATATATATATATATTATATATATATATTATATCATATATTATATATATCTATATTATATATAATTATTATTCTATATTATATCTATATCTATATTATATATACATATATATATATATAATATATATATATATATATATATATATATATATATATATATATATATATATATATATATAATTATATATATATATATATATCTTTATCTATATCTATATCTATATTTGATATACTATAGGAGTAGCCGTGTGTCTGTGTGTGTGGGTGTCTGTCTGTCTGTTTTGGGTACCCGAAACTGTAAATTCAATTTTGATGAGAGTAAGCTATAAAAATCGCAAATAAATCGTAGGTGGTAAGCGGCTTGGTCCCATGTCGATTGAATAATTTTGAAGGGGGGTTTTGGGCTAAAAACACTTTAGGCGTATAAGTTTACGGGAAAAAACTCTGCGGTAACTGCATTCCACAAACTCAGTAGATTCATGGACGTTTATGTGCGCGTGTGAGTGTGTGTGTGTTGGAATCACACGGAACACAAAGGGTTGGAATCACACGAAACGTGGTCTACCCCGAACCACTTTGACCAGTGACCAATGACAGCAACACCACGATTGGAGTTTGCAATCACATGTTGTCTAATATATACCACTACTACAAACATCAATACATGGGTCCGAAGGGCCCACAAGCACTTGTCCATATCTACAGCCCGTCAGGGTGGCAAGGTTGGTAGAGTCGTGAGCTCGCAATGTGTAGCGTCCCTGCGCATTCGGTCAGCGGTTCGAGTCCGCCTAGTTCGTGCTGACGTGGTGGCGCTTTGTATAGTCAATAACCTTGTAGTTGGTACTTGCAAAGTGTCTAGATAGGATGAAAAAAAAAAAATCTTATCTCTGTCCATATCTATATCTATTATATATATATATATATATATATATATATATATATATATATATATATATATATATATATATATATATATATATATATATATATATATATATATATATATATATATATATATATATATATATATATATATATATATATATATATATATATATATATATATATATATATATATATATATCTATCTATCTATCTATCTATCTATCTATCTATCTATCTATCTATCTCTATCTATCTATCTATCTATCTATCAATCTATCTATCTAATATATCGCTCCGGTGCCGCCTCGGGACCCACTTAAGCGGAGGTACGTCTGGCATTTCAACGCAGCTATGTGGGAAGACCTAAGGCAGTACTACTCTGATTTTCCATGGAATGATTACTGCCTCCATGTCAGAGGAGGCTCTTTGCTCTTTGTGCAGAGCGCATAACTGAGGTCTCTGGCCATATATAGTCTCTGGCATGGAGGCGTACATTCCACACACTTTATCTAATCCTAAAACCCGTCAACCTTGCTTTAACTCTGCTTGTTCTCATGCTGTCCGAGATAGAGAGGCGGCTCACAGACGGTACCGTAACCTTCCCTCTCCTGAAACTCATGCTCTTTATATTTCTGCCCGTAATCATGTCAAATCTATACTGCAACTTACCAAAAACTCCTTCATTCATAGAAAATGTCAAAATCTTTCTGAATCAAATTCCTCTCGTGACTTCTGGCATCTAGCAAATACATCT
>JACEEZ010023092.1:0-10143 GCA_016584305.1 Chionoecetes opilio
TTCTTGGTTCTCCCCCTTTTTTTTTTCTTTTTTTTCTTTTTCTCCTCTCTTTTTAAAAAACTTCCCCTTCTCTCTTCTCTCCTCCCCTCTCTCTCTCCTTCTCCTCTCTCTCTTCTCTCTCTCCCTCTCTCTCTCTTTTCTCTCTTCTCTCTCTCCTCTCTCTCTCTCTCTCTTTTCCTCTCTCTCTCTTTTTCCTCTCTCTCTCTCCTCTCTCTTCTCTCTCTCCTCTCTCCTCTCTCTCTCTCCTCTCTCTCTCCTTTCTCGCTTCCTTCCTCTCTCTCTCTCTCTCCTCTCTTCCTCTCCTCTCTCTCTCTCTCCTCTCTCTTCTTCTCCTCTTTTCCTCTCCTCTCTCTCTCTCCCCTCTCTCTCTCTCTCTCTTTTCCCCCCCCTTTGATTGCCTTCCACCCTCCCATTTCCCCTTTCCCCTCCCCCTGCATCATCCCTTTCCCCCCCTCTTTTCCCTCTCCACCTTTCCCCATACCTCCCCCCCTTTTCCCCTTCCCTTCCCCCGCACCATCCCCTCCCCCTCCCCCCCCTTTTCCCTTCCCTTTGCACCATACATCTCCCCCCCCCTTCCCTTCCTCGCCCCCATACGCTCTCCCCCCCCCTTTCCCTTTCCCCCCCCCTTCCCCCCCCCTTCCTTCCCCCCAAACCCTCCCCCACCCCTCTGCGCTCCCGAGGCTTCAACTAACCCGGGAAGCTGAGCAAAAGGCCCAAAACTCGGTACAGACTGGGCTTAGCGTGAAAAATGATCACGAAGCCAACGTGCGACCCCCCAAAGCGGCAGGCAAACAGAGGGAAGTGATTTATTTTTACCATTTTTATTTCTTTATTGTTATAATATTATTTATGTTATTTATTTTTTACCATTTTTATTATTATCTTAGCATTTTTATTATTTTGATCATTATTGTTGTTATTTTCTTTGTTGATTTGTTTTTTTTATGTTTAACGCACACTACTATACTACTACTCTACTACTCTACTACTACTACTACTATAACTACTACTATACTTACTACTACAAATACTACTATATACTACTACTATTATTACTATATAACTATACTATACCCACTACTACTACTACTATACTACTACACTACACAATCTACTACACACTATACTAACTTACTCTACTACTACTATTATGCACTACTACTACATTAGCTACTAATATACTATTACTAGTATACTACTACTATACTACTAATAACTGCTATACTACTTTTTTTATTTTTTTTTTTTTTTTTTTTTTTATTAAAGATCCCCCCCCGCTTGTTTTTTTGCGGTTTCTTTTAACTGGGGGGCCATAGCCCCAACTCTGACGCATGAGGGCCCCAAACCATAGGCTAACTACTTTTCCATACTTACTCCCCTCTCCGTCATCTACACTAAATGCCGCTCTCCATACAGTGGCCGGGTTTTTCAGGCCATCAAATCGTGGTTGGGGGGCGGAGTATCTAACCCCTGGACATAGGGGGGCAGACCTGAGCGGGGAAAGGAGAGACGGCCCCTCATCCAGGTACAACGGGCTCCTTGGCTGGTGTTCTTTTCTGCCTTTACATCGTAGTCTTAAATAGAACATTTGGCCTGGGGCCCACCCCGCCTGACGTGGGAAAAACCAGGGGTGTGAAGCTGCCGGGGTCGACTTTCCGGATCCTATCTCCAAAACTCCTGATTTTTTCCCGTTATTTTTTTGGTGAGCAGTTTCCCAATGGGATCCCTGGTAGCAGGGGGCCATTGGACAAAGATTTGATGTCCATGAAGCTCTCGCCTCGGGTCGAAAAAACACGAGCACTTCGTCCACTCGGGCCTCGTTTGTGGTTTTTGGCCGTCCGTCTGCACGTGTTCGCCATTCGGGGGAGGAGAGTTGGGGTTCGGTGGTGACGTCGCGGATACCTCCCTGAGCATGGGGCGTCAAATCTCTACCTCATCGTGTTGATGCACACAAAAACCCCCCCTTTTAATGCTTGTAGGGTCGACGCTTTTTGGATCTCCACATAACAGGTTTTGGGTCCCCCTCCACTGGCCGCCTACCTCAGAGCAAGGGGCATCTACAAATTCTTGTTTTTTGAGGGAACCTTTTGCTTGATGGGAAAGCATTTTACCCATTTGACGCCCCCTTTTTCCTGTAAAGGGAAATTTTTCTTCAGGTTTCGTTTGGCATGATTTTTTGGGTGTTGCAATCTTTCCACTTGTGCCTTTCTGCCTGTTTTTGACATGGTTTTTTTAGCCCCAAACCGCATTCTGGCTTTTTCCCCCTTTTGCGTCTTGAGCTATGATTTTTGGGTAGGGACCGGGTGAGGGGGAGGAGTCTCGGTTTTCTCCTCCCATTTTTTTTAGGGGGCGTGATCCCCCTCCTCCCAGTCTTTGGGGGAAGTGACAGCACTCCCCACGTATTCCCAGACGATTTGACTTGATATGACAGACTACTACTACTACTATTTCTATACATACTATACTATTACGTACTACTACTACTACTACTACTTTCTATAATACTACACTACTACTACTACTACTATACTACTCTACTACTACATACTGCTACTACATACTATTTCTGTACTACTACTCTACTATATTCTGCTACTACTACTATATTACTGCACTACTACTATACTACTAATCTACTATACTCTACTATACTATTTCTGTACTACTACTACTACCCCACTACTACTACACTCAATACTACTACTACTACTACTATACTACTACAATAAATATTTCTGCTACTACTACTACTATTTACTATACTACTACTTACTACTACTACTACTACACTACATACTATTTTGCACTCTACTACTATTAATAATATACTATAACTCTACTACTACTAAATATTTTACTACTACACTACTCATATTTCTTACTACTACTAATTACTGCTACTTTCTACTTTCTATACTCTACTCTACTACTACTACTACTACATATACTCTACACTACTTCTATATTACTGCTACTACTACTACTACTACTATACTTACTACTACCTACTACTACTACTACTACTACTATAAATTTCTACTCTACTACTACTATTTTTCTACTACTCACTATTTTCTTCCACTACTACTATTTCTCTTTTAATACATATTACTATTATGCTACTACTATTTCTACTACTACTTTCTAACTCTACTACTACTACTATTACGCTACTTTTTCTACTAATACTACTACTACTTATACTTCCCACTTACTTCTACTATACTTATCTATTACTGCTAACTCTAATACTACCCACTATACTATACTATTTTTCCCACTACTACACTAAACTCTATACTACTACTACTATTCTGCTACTACCCCAATACTACTACTACTACTATACTACTATACTTTTTGTAATTACTATACTACTACTAATACTATTATCTACTACTACTACACTATAACTACTACTGAACTACTACTACTACAACATTTCTATACTACATACTTATTTCTGCTACTACTACTATACTATATACTAATTTTTACTACTACTACTATATATACACTACTACTACATACTACTACTATATTTCTCTACTATACTACAACATTAACTGCTACTATATACTCTACTATTCTGCTACACTACTACTTATCTACTATACTCTACTACTATTTTACTACTACTACTATACTACTACTACTATATACACACTACTACTACTACTATACTACTACTATTACGCTACTACTACTACTATTTCTATACTGCTCTACTACTTTTTTTCCTCTACTACTACTACTACTACTAATATACTACTTACTACTACACTACTACTATTTTTTGCTACTACTACTACTCATACTACTATTTTATATTATCTATAATATATTTCTGCTACTATCTCTACTACTACCTACTTTCTGCTAAAATACTACTTTAAAATTACTACTACTACTACTCTACTATACTATACCTATACTACTACTACACTACTATACTTACGCTATCTACTACTATTAATACTACTAATACTACTATTACACTATACTCTACTATTTCTCTACTAAAACTTATATACTAGATACTACTACTACTACTACTATACTATAAATTTCTACTTTTCTATTACTGCTACCTATACTATACTTTTAATTACTACTACACATTTTACTATACTACTCTACTATTACTGCTAGTAATATACTACATTACTACAACTACTACTATTACACTATACTACTATACAAACTGTAATCCCCCCCCCTATAATTAAAAATTTTAAAATGTATATAATATTATTTATTTTTAATTCTTCTTACCTTTCTTTTTAAAACTAAAAACTAAAATTATAAAAAAAAATATACTAATAAATTTAACATAAAATAATGTTTAAAATTTGAGATATAAACTTGTAAAAAAAAAAATTGGGCTTACCTTTTTTTATAATAATGAACGAAGGAATTTGAAAAAAAATAAACCGGGGGAAAAAAAAAAGTGATGCACTTTTAAAAAAAGAAGATGATACAAAAAATAATGGGAAAATTTGCAAAAAAAAAGGGAAAAAAACGAAAGAATGAGAGAGGAAGAAAAAAAAAGGGGAAAAAGGAAGGGAAAAGGGGAAGAGAAAGAAAAAAAGGGGGAGGAAAGAGAGAGAAGGGGGAAAGAGGAAAAAGAGAGAGAGAGAGAGAGAGAAGAGAGAGAGAGAGAAGAAGAGAGAGAGAGAGAGAGGAGAGAGAGGGGAGAGAGAGGAGAGAGAGAGAGAGAAGAGAGAGAGAGAGAAGAGAGAGAGAGAAGAGAGAGAGGAAGAGAAGGGGAGAGAAGAAGAGAGAGAGAGAGAAGGGGGAGGGGAAAAAAGGAAGAAAGAAAAGGTAAGCAAAAGGGGAAAGGAAGAAAAAAAGGAGCCATTTTGGGGGCGGAGGAAAAAAGAAAACGGGACTCCCAAAAAAAAACAAAAAAAAAACCAAAAAAACCAAAACCAACAAAAAACATACAAAAAACTAATTTATAAAACCATTTAATCTTAAATCCCCGGACTCAAGAAAAAGGCGACGAAAAAACAAAACAAAAATACAAAAACACCAACCAAAAAAAAAAAAACATAATTACTAGGGTAAAAAACACAAACCTATTGGCCATACAGGGGGCTGCCGAAAAAACAAAAACAAAACTTTAAAAAAGTTAAAAGAACCCGTCCCTAAAAAAAGGGAAAGGAAGGAAAAAGGAGAAGGGAAGGGGGTAAAAAATACTAATACAACACCCAACCATTTCATCGGGGGACTAATACAATTAAAATATCAACCCTACTTTAAGTGGGAAGTCCTGTTTTAAAGAGGTTGGGAACCTTTTGGAAGTTTCCCTGCAAAAATTAAAATTGAAAAATTTTTAAAAACTCAAAATTACCTTTTTTTAAAACCCTTTTTTCTTGTTGGGCAAATTTAGTTGGGAAAACTCGAATAGGTCCCCTTGATAATGGGCATCAAAACCTTTTTGGATCTTTAAAGGTTTCCCATTCAAGTCCCCCGGAAAATTTTTACGACCTTTTTAAAGGAAAAAAAATATTAAGTTTCCGCCCCCGGTTTCCCCTTCATAAGAGAAATTTTTGAAGGGGAGGAAAATTTTTTGGTTTCTCCCCTTTGCAATGATTCCAAATTTTGGCCCTTTATCTTTTTCGAAACAGGGCGACCAAAAATTTGAACGGATATTTCCCCAATTTCCCCGGTTTTAACCAAAAGGGCGTTTTAAATTGTGGGCATTACTTTCGGGTTTTATTTTTCAAAGTTACGTTTTAATTTAAAAAACCCCAAAACATATTTTGTTTTTATTTGGGGGAAACCAGGCAAGCGAACGGTTTTCAGATCCCCAAATTTCTGATTTAGACCCCCTAGTTTCCTTTTTTCCGGGGTACTTTTAGTTTAAAGATTTATTTTTCATTTGAAGTTATATTTGAGGGGGTTTTTCGTTTCCTTATATGAAATTTCTTTACATTTATTCCCCGGGAATTGAAATTTTTAAAAAGCCATTATCACTCCCAAACCCGAATTTGTTTTGGGGCGAGATCACTTGTATGAGTTCGCAGTTTTTTTCCCAGTTAATGCGTTAACCCCCCCCAATTTGGGGGTCATCTGCAAAAATTTTGATTTTTTTAGATACCAAAAGGGCCGCAGTTTCCCGAAACCCTTGATATATATCAGAAAAAGAGTAGGGCCCAAAAACCGAGCCCTGAGGGGCCCCCCCCCAGTGACCAAATAACCCAAACAGTGGCCCCAAAACCCTTTATTTTCTACTCGTTGTTTACGATTTTTAAAAGCCAGTCCCAATCCCCTGAACCCTAATTGCTCTCCCATGCCATGTTGCCGCTAAAAACAGGGCGGTTATGTTTTGGAAAAATTTTATCGAAGGCTTTCCCGAAAATTAAGGTATATTACATCCGAGGGGGAAATTTTTGCTCCCAGTTTGAATAAATGACATTTTAAAAAAACGGTAGGTTTGGTTTTAAACGGGTTTTTCTTATTTCGGGAAAACCCCTGGGTGGGAGTTTAATTTATTATTTCAACGAGAAAAGACACTATTTTTTTCCCCCAAATTTTCTTTAAATAGTTTTAAAAAAATCACGGAAATTTAGGGCAATTGGGGGCGATAAAATTTCTGCGAGGGGTCTTACTCCCTTTCCCCGGAAAATCGGGGAACAAAAAAGTAATTTCCCCCCATACTAGGAACATTTTTTTAACCCTAGCGAATTTTTTGAAAATAATCTTTAAAGGGGGGCGGGAAAATTGAATGTGAATTTGCGAAGTAGTCGCGGCCCGGGAAAATTTCGTCCAAACCCACCCCGGATTTTGCGGGTCCCAAATTTTGGGAATAATTTGATATTTGTTTACTGTTATCTTCTTTTTTACCAGGTTTTATCCCTTTCGAAACCCTTTCATACATGTTTTACTTGGGTTTTGGGGGAAGGAGTTTTCTTTTTTTTTAATAAATACCGCAAATTAAAGTTTTTCCCTTGAGTACGAACGCCATACTTATTATTATTTTAACCCAAGGGGTTTTATTATTACTTTTTAGTGGTCCAAAACTTTTTTGGGCGTTTTTCTTTTCTTCGAAAAATAAATTTAAAGAACTTTTCGGGTTTTTTTATTTGGATTCCTTTGCAATTTTTTTTTCATACTCGCGCTTTTTAGACTTAATTAGTCCTTTGCAGCGACGTTTGACGTCATTGTATTCTCTAGAATCGCAGTCTGCATTTGATCGTTTGTAAACTTTATACGCTCGGCGCTTTCTGCCAATGATTTGTTGGATCTCATTATTCATCGAGGAGGAGGAGGAGGAGGAGGAATACAAAGGAATACAAAGGAAACACAAACAGCAACAGACCGATAGGTCCTTACAAGACTGTTTGCTTTAACTATACTACACTAACTAGATAATAAGAGAGAAAGGATAGGAAGTAGAAGGCTCCTCCTCACCCACCCATCCATCCAGCCGAAGCTGGCCGGAAAAGAAGTGATACCATGCAATATAGAAAAACTGCATGGAATTTGTGAGGAAAGTTGAAAGCTGTAATCTATGGCTAACTACTACTAGTTTGTGGGGGTAGGTTTAGTGCTTGATAGATAGGTCATGTTATGTGTGTTTTGTAATGGTGTGAACACAGTGTGGAGGTTCAAGGGTGGTGCGGCAGCCTTGCCTGGCGCTTTCTTGGGAGGCAGCAGTCAATCAGGCCCCAGCTCCGTTCAATCCACTGCGGATTGTGTACTTTCCATGTAGGACGCCGTACACTTCAATGCCTCCTGCAGCAGTGACCCCTGGTACCTTAAATCCCGATGGTGGTCACTAACTGTCAGGACCCTAACTGAACCACAGCCCGTCACAGGTCGAGAGTAGTAGTGGTAACCGTTAACTCGGGGCTATCTGTGTGTGTTATGAGGTCTAATGTAGTGTTGGTGTAGGCTCAGTGTGGAAGTTCAGGGGTGGTGCGGCAGCCTTGCCTGGCGCTTTCTTGGGAGGCAGCAGTCAATCAGGCCCCAGCTCCGTTTCAATCCACTGCGGTAGTGCACTTTCCAAGTAGGACGCCGTGCACTTCAATGCCCCCTGCAGCAGTGACCCAGGAGGAGGAGGAGGAGGAGGAGGAGGAGGAGGAAAAAAAAAAGGAAAAGGAAGAAAAGTAGGAGGAAAATATATAGAAGAAATGATTAAGATGATGACAACAAGGAAGAAGATGTCAAAGAAGAGCAAGAATATGAACGATGACATAAATACCGAGAGATGGAAGCATAAGAGAACCAAAACCAGGCCAAGACAAGGAATGGAATACAAAGGAATACAAAGGAGAAGCAATAGGGAAGGAGGAGGTCAATAGGCAAGGGTGACGGAGGCAAGAAGGTGGCCAGGAGTTTCGTCAGAGGGCGGATGATGCCTTGATAAGCCTCCAAAGTGGCGACTTGCGCGATGTCAACACAGGAAACATTGACTTGCCTCGTCGAGATGAAAAAAAACTCAAATGAGAAAAGAAATGTTTACCAGCTTGATTTTTGACCAGGGATAGAGTGAAGGGAGGGAAGGGGCGGTGGGATTGAAGAGAAAGGGACGGAAGGGGCGGTGGGATTGAAGGGAAAGGGAGGGAAGGGTAAGTGGGATTGAAGGGAAAGGGAGGGTAGGAGAGGAAGGATTCCAGTTTGGAGGGAGGGAAGTGAGAGGGCGGGAGGCATATTCACCAACTGTATACGGCAGGGGCACTCAGATTTAAGTGCGGGAAATTCTGGAGCGCGAAACAACACACCGTATGGTGGAAGTAATTTGCTTTTACTCTGTCCTACGTAGGTATAGCCTGGGTTCTTATGTGTTTATTTGTTGTGTATTTACATATATTGTTAAGATAATAGCAGCAAACGGGCGCAAAAGGCGTAAAAGATATGTTTACGGGGATAAATAAGCTGAGAACGGGTCAAATAGAGATTTCAAAACAATATATCGAAAAACTAAGTCCAGATTCGTGATCAGCACGTACGAAAGCTAATAGGAACAAGTGTCATCAAAATCTGGGGCTAAAAAAAATTGGCCAAATTTTGAAGGCAAATGAAGTCCTTGGAAAATGTCGTGAAAAACACATTTTCATGTATATCTCAAGAACCGTAGCAGCTAGGCGAAAACGGTATAGAGTATAAACGATTCAGCCTGCGACTGTGGTCCCTCTGGTATAACATATTAAAATTTCATTAATAAATAATCCAATAAATCAAAGTTTTGTAAAGGTAAAAAAACTTATTATATCTCAAATACTTGAGTTGCTAAGAAAGAACGGATAGATCCCTAGGGTAGATCTCGTTAAGCTGGACATAATTTATTTCCGTCAAATTTCGTCTAGGGTCAATAGTTTCATTGTAAAATGTCGTAAAACCAAATCAAGTTTTGGTTTATTTTGCAGCCCAAAGTCCCTCTTCTTTCATTCCCCCTTTTCCTCATTCACCTGACCCCATTTCATCTCAATAATGCTAGTTCAGTATCAGATGATATAAAATGATAGGTGGAGAAAACTACTGCAAAATAGCAGAGGAGAGAGAGAGTGAGAGAGAGAGAGGAGAAGAGGAAGAGAGAGAGAGAGAGAGAGAGAGAGAGAGAGAGAGAGAGAGGAGAGAGAGAGGAGGGGAGAGAGGAGAGAGAGAGAGAGGAGAGAGAGAGAGAGAGAGAGGAGAGAAGGAGAGGGGAGAGAGAGAGAGAGAGAGAGAGAGGAGGAGAGAGAGAGAGAGAGAGAGAGGAGAGAGAAAGGGAGAGAGAAGAGAGAGAGAGGAGAGAGAGAGAGACGAGAGAGAGAGAGAGAGAGCTGCGGTAATCAGATCTGCCCCTCTTAGTCCTTGAGCCAACCGGCCATATTTTGAAGTGAATGCTCCGGCGGGGGGAGTAATTCTCATTATGATTTTCCATTAGGGCAATATCTCAGGTATCAGAAAATCATGATGACCATCTGGAGAACGGTAGCTTAGTGCCCGGATGGACGCCATCTTTGAAACCACCCAGCGCGAAAAATGCCATTTGGTGGGGTACATGTTGCACGTGTATCTGGACTCTATACTAGTATCGATGTGCGGTGACGACTAAATATACGTCCAATGTGTACCGTCTAAATAAAAAATAATATGAAGCATTTTGTTATAGATTAATTATTATAAAAATCAATTATCGAAAAAAAAAAA
>JACEEZ010023093.1:0-21642 GCA_016584305.1 Chionoecetes opilio
TGAGATTTTATGGAAACTTTGCTTTCCCCCATTTTTCCAGCCTCGTAAACATTCCGTGGCTAACTTTTGTTTTCCCGAGCAAAGGCGTTTCAGTCTCTCAGATTCCGTTCAGAGACTAGACTAGATCAAAGACATTATAAATAAGTCTGCAAAAAGCCCAACCTAAAATTATTTCACTGCTCCCTGGGTGAATAGTTTTTTTCTCGCACATGACGTCACAGCGAGCCCACAGAGGCAGGAGCTGCCTTTTGGGCATGTACTTACAGCATCTAATAGTCCGGCACCCCCGGGCCCAAACCCTTGTTTTGGGGGGTTTTAATTTTTTTTTCAGGGTTTTTGTTTGTCCAATACCCAGTTGGAAAAATATTTTGGGTTTGGCTCGCTGTTAAACCCTGGGAAATTTTAGAAAATTTAGAAAAACAAAATGGCCGCCAAGGAAAATCAAAATACATAATTACCATAAGCCCTTAAAATTGACAAAAACCGGTCAACCAATAATGGTTCCCAGGGTTTTTTTGACCCAGAAAATTCCTTTTCTTATTTTCATACCAAAAGACCACCATTTTAAAAAATTGCTGCTTTTTTTTTTTGTAGTTTTTTTTAATCTTTATACTTATATGTATATACGAATATATTGTTCAAAGAAATAAAGATTGACATTTTTTTTAGTCAGATATTTTTGAGTCCTAAAATTCTTAGGGGCAAAAATACAAAATTTCCCAAGGTAATTAGTAACATCCTCATCCCTCTCAATGCTTTTCGTTTTGATCTTTTGCAAATTTTTAATGGAGGATTGACAAGCACAAAACATTGTGCATGGTGCCTCAAACTTGTTACATGGCATCTTGAGGACTTGCATGCCTGTTTACTTGAACATGTGATCTTATCAATTTTAGTATTGTTTGGGTGCTAGCGAACATTGGTAGGGACGTTGTAGGCAGCAGGACTTTTGTTTGCTTTTTTGACCCATCCAAAACTTGGGGTTTAGAAATGGGTGGATTAGTTGCGGGGCATTCTTCCATATGCATGTTTGCAGTGAACCCGCAGACATTTAAATAAGGGCCCTCTGTATAGGTGGAAGAGAACATAACTTGGGATAACTGTTGCTCCCACTCCCCGTTCGGGAAGTCCACACACTTACTCGGGCCCTCAGACATAGAATTGGCTTTGATGTTTAACGGGAAGCTATGAATTGTGTTGCCTGTTCAAAAACCCAGGCCAGTTACCCTCAGCATTCATCATACCCAGATCAGACCTGTTTTCAGTACTTTCAACATTTTTCCAAATATGTGACAGTTTTCCCTTTTTAAGTATGATAACAACCTGCAAACTTACCAACTCGGCTTATCTCCCGTGCCTCCTTTACCGCAGCAGGGGTTTGATCTACTGACATAAAGTGGTACGACAGCAACGGGTAGCTTTGCATAGTGCGTGCAAATAAACCGATTTCCACTCCCTAATCCAAAACTTGTGCTGCCCCAGTCATCATTCCCGTTCATACTTTTTTGCAAGGATTCTGTTTTTTAAGGGACGTTTCTTTTCTGGCCTTTTAACTTTCGCAGAGATATGCGGTTTTCCCCATCTTGATGGATGCTTGGGGTCCCCCTTAAAATTTGGCATTTCCCCACAAAATATACAGTGCTCAAAAAAATTTGAACTTCATTTGTTCAGAACGTCTTGCGTTTCGGGGCAGCATGTGCTTTTCTTTTTTTCCTTTGGTTTTCGGGCCCTCTGAACCCTCTTTTTGGGGAAGTATTTTTCAACCCAGAGCTAAGGGGCCTTCAAACTCGTCCTTGTCATTATCAATTGCAAAATGCAGCTTCTGAGGATTTTTATCTTGTATATTTTACTGCATCTTATTTTTATATCCTCTTGCTTTAGCATTTTTCAAGACTTCTTTTTCTTCGAATCTGTGCATTTAAACTTTCCAAGCAAAATAGCATTCCTCCTCCATACTGGTTTGCTTCATATAAGTACATAATTGTAAACTGTAGCAAAAACTTTTTCATAGTACCAATCTAACACTTAGAACATGGTCTCTATAAAGGCCGAGGGTTTTCCTTTTACCACCTTAACAATCATTTTATGTATGGGATACAACTAGGTTTACACAGTTTATGTACTTACTCCCGCCCCGTTCATCCCCTGCCCTTTAAGTCCCGTGTGATCGGGTAACTATCCGAATGAATTAGCCCCCCATTCTTGGCTCGGTTTTTCCCCCGTTGGCACACCCCCTCTATTCAGGTACGGTTATTAAAAATTAAATGTGGCAAAAATTTGATAACATTTGGGAGACTAAGTTAATCTTAGCTGACATGAACCCCATGGGGGTTCCAGCGTGAAGTCACAGGTGCCCTGTAGTGAAGGAATTCATCCCTTTTTGATAAACAATAAACAGAGAAAAAAAAAGACCAACAAATGGATTGAGGATACGAGGGGAAAAAAAACACGTAGGATCAATCACCTATACATACTGATGTGAATATAGATGTTTTAGGCATCCCCAGTTTTTTAACATTTTTTTCAAAAACTATACACACTGCACCTTCAGATAATTTTAGAGGGAAATGACAAAAAAAGAAAATCTAAGAAATTAACAAAGTGTAGAATCATACATACGTTCAAAATTACGATTTGTATAACTTCAATTTTTTATTGTTGGGCAACCCTTTTTAAAACGGTGGCCATTTGAATTTGAAAAACCGAAATAGATTTTCTGCATCAAGATACCCCCGGAATTCAGTATTGGTTGGGCCCCCCGGTGAATTTTTTAAGGGATGTAGGTTTTTTTTAGTATTTTGATAAATTTTTTGGGGCCCCTTTTTTTTATGTAATTATCTCAAAAATTGCCATTGCGGGCAGCGAAAGCCAAATTTTAAAATTTTTCAAACCCGGGTATGTTGGCAAACAAAACCCCTGAAAAAAAAAATTTAGACCCAAAACAAGGTTATAAGAAAAATGTACTTTGGCTGCCGACTTAATGGTAGGCTTAAGGCCCGGTTCACACTTCAGTTTTGGCTGGACGTAGTCTAGTGCATCTTGTCTCAGTGACTCACATTTACGTCACAGGGGACGTCACTCCTGCCGGGGTAATGTGAAACAGGCTCCTCGCACCACCCACATTGTGGAAGCAAGGGGATGACGCACTGCCCTTGAGACGTGGTCTAGTCACATTTTTCGGAGCTCCCAATTCTTTTACGTGGCCTGGGGAGTGGCGGGGCGACGTCCACCGTGACGTAAAACGTATCGCCACACCCACGTGGGACACGGACAGCAAAAGTGTAGGGGAACCCTCCCTAAGTATTAAGATATTTTTTTGGGTACACGAAAAAAAATCTTTCATCTACGACATCCATCACCGAATAAAGTAGTGGTGGTGATGAATGAGAAACATTTTGAAATTAGAGGCTTTGTTTGTGTTAAAATGCTTGGTCAGTTTCGTTTTTCTAATGAAATGAGGGACTGCAGTTAAGTTCTTGTTCAAAATCTGTATAAAACGGCCAAATTTAATGACGATTTATTGATAAGGGAATTAAAAACACTTTTGCTTTGAGGCCTTAATCTTCCTCATAGTGCGGTATGTAATGTTAGGAAAAAGGGCTCCCGTAGGATTTTTGTGCTAAAATTGATTTTTTTGCAGGTTCTGGCTTCTATAGGTATCAGAAAAAGATGGGGTCCCAATTTTCAGACCCCTTACCCCCCTTTGGGGGTCATTTTCCCTTTTGGGGCCCCCCGGCACTGACATGCACCTATCTCAATAATTTGAGTATCCTTTTGTAGGTTTTAGGTATGCCGAGCGATTATAGCACTCAAAAAGCAACCGGAAGTGTCCTATAGCACTTCCGGTTCAGATTTAGAAACTTCCGGTTCAGATTTATAGGTCTAACTCCATTTTTTCTTTTTCAGGCATGTTGAAGAAGCAGTTTTTTGAGCTCAGTCAGCTATACCCTGTGAACTGGGGATCGTGGTAGTATCGCCAATATGTCGGAGGAGGAAGGAAAGTTTGCGTGATCGAAAAGAAGGTGCCACATCAAAGAAGCGATTGGTGAACAATCGGTCATGACAGATGAAATTTTACAACACTGTCAAGAGGAGTGTCTCTTGGTGATACTGAAAGTGACTACTAAATTACTTGTAAGGTTTTTAAATGAAGGAGAACTCAAGTACGTTCGGTATCATAGTGAATGTCGGAAACCTATCGTCAACAAGAACAATATTGAACGTCTTAGGAAGAGATCCCGAACCGATTCACCTGTCTGCGCTCCACGGGGAAACCGGGGCGACCTTCAAGTGCTGTGGGATCGTTCGGCCAAAGGGGTTTCAAAGACTATTCCAAAGGAAACAAGTGTGTCTATTTTCCAACTGTGACTTCTGTCCCAAGAAATGACTCAGAGCCACTGCACGTGTTCTTACTGGGTAAATGGGTAAAACACTCCTACAGATCAAGCAGAAAAAACCCCAGATGACCATGTTAGAGTTTCAGTAGCGGACCTTGAAGAACCCGGCGACGCATCAGCTCTTGAAAAGCAATATCATCGGACATGTTTGCGCTCTGCAAAAGCGAATATCAACGGGGAAACAGATCCCCAGTAAATGTGCCACTCATTCGCTCAGTATGTGATGCCCCAATTGGTCCTCGCTATTCAAAACACCTTGAGTGACGAGGATGTTACACTGGCATGGTTTAGGTAAATGATGCCTACTTGTCAATTTTGAAAAGATACCGTTTTGGATGTAAATGAGAGTGAGAACTATCGGAAAATACCTCAAAAGACTCATCAGCGAGCGCCTTCCAGAAGTGAAATTTGTCACATCACTAGAGGAATGAGCCCCGACCGTCTTGTGCTCTCCACAAAATTCGAGGAAATAATTTGGGAAGTACGAGAGGTCAACAGTGCCCCCCTCTGTGTGCTGTTGATAGATCTTTGTACATCCAAACTGACAAGGCCCAGTCTGATGCATGCAGTTGAAGATGCCACGGTTTAATCCCTTGATGTTCCTCCAGGGACCCCGACATAGGGCAGGAAGATCCCTCCAGTTAAAGTTCTCATCATTGATGCAATGGGTGTACTTCAGAGTATGACAAAGGGCGCCAAATATGCTGAAGATTTCACACCTTCAGGATGCATTCAACAAAAAGCATAAGACAATGATGGGCAAGCTATGATGAGGGGCGTGTTGTGTTTGATCGATACTGGATTGTCGTTGAAAAACAAGACCCGGCAGAAGCGATCAACCAACATCCATTGAGTACGAAGTCATCCCGAAATGAAGCTCACCATGTCCATTAAGGAGTTACTTTCAGGGATCAAAAAAAAAAGCGGAAGCTCAAGCTTGTTTGGCCAAGGGACTGCTTGACTATTTCGCAAGCAAAGATTCATTCGTGCTCGTTGTCGTGTACGATGATCATATCAAGGGACTAGGTTTTGAGGTATGCTCATACACAGGGAAGAGGCTGACACATTGATTCCAAACCAAGTACTTGCCTCTACAGCCTTGTGGTGCTGCCAGAAAGATCTGCGTATGGTCGCCCGACACTGACGTACTCCTGCCCCCTTCCCTTTATCTTATCGCCTCCAGACAGATAGCATCTACTATATCTTGAAGTTTCATACAGGCAAAGGAAAGAAGAAACGGGAAAAATAGACATCTTTGAAAGAGTGCAGGTTATTGGCCCGTCGCAAATGTCAAGGATTCTTGGACTCCACAACTTCTCAGGTGCTGATTGGGGAGGCAGATTCATAGGAATTTCAAAGAAATCATGGGTAGATGCATACCTAAAGCTTGATGATGATGACCCTGCCATTGAATGCTTCAAAGCTTAGGGTGCATTTTTATTCCTGCCGAGTTGGTCAATGACGAGCTTCCCACGCAGGTGAAAACGTTTGGGGATTTTGTGTGTCATGTCTACAGTTCAAAAGGGCCAGCAACCTACCATCACTCAGGTGGGAGCTGTTTCGGTCAAAAAACTTGGAAAGGGGAAATGCTTCCACCAACTCGTGCTGCATTGCTTCCCCATATCATGCGTGCAAACTACATGACAATGCGGGACAAGTCATACCCTGAAAAATTGTCCAACCTACCTGCAAAATTTAAAAAAAAAAAGGATGGAAATTGGAGAAAGGCGTGTATGTTCCACGACATGTCTTGCCTGCCTGCCCCACAAGCTGTAGTTGAACTCGTCAAATGTGGCTGCAAAGTAGGATGCAAGGGAAATAGGTGTAGCTGCTTGAAGAATGGCCTTTCCCGGGACTCCTCTCTGTAAATTTTTATGGCAGTGATTGCGCAATGAGGATTTGGCCCTTTTGTTAGAAGGTTAAAAATTGGGGTTAGGTTAGGTTACTGAATCTAAAGGTGGAGTTAGGCTAGTGAATATAAAGGTGGGGGACGTTACATTAGGTTAGGTTAGTGAATCTAAAGGTGAGGGAAAGTTAGGTTAGTGAATATAAAGGTGGGGTTTCGTTACATTAGGTTAGGTTAGTGAATCTAAAGGTGGGGTTAGGTTAGTGAATTAAAGGTGGGTTAGGTTAGGATATAAAGATGGGTTTACTTAAATAGGTTAGGTTAGGAATCTAAAGGTGGGGTTAGGTTAGTAATTCCCTGTCAAACGCTTCTACTAAAAAACATTTGAATCTCAAAAATAATGATTTGCGACAGAAAACTCATTGAGAGTTTCTAGGAATCCCTAGGTAACCAGAAAGCAACCCAATGTGTAGGGATTAATTCTGGCCTAGTGTAAAAAATTAACCTGTTCAAGTATTACATTTTTGTTTTGGAAGTAATATCTCCACGTGCTAAAGCTGAAATGATAGCCCCCCAGAAGATAGCGGGGACTGCGTGGGGTAAAACAAATCTTTACTTCATTTCTGCCAAAAACAATAGCAAAATTTTATTAAAACATATCAATACAAAATAGAAAATAAAAATCCCTTCGAAAAATGTTGTCAAAAAAAACAATGAAAACCCTTTATTCATCCTTTTCTCTTAGCAGAAGGGGAACTGCGTCAAAAAAATTTCCGTCGGCGAGAATTCCGGTTTTGTCTCGCACAAAATTTTTGGGGTACACGAGAGTATTACATGGGGGCCTTGAGCAAGCTTTTTTCCCTGTCCACTCCAGCTGCCCATGGTCATCCGCAGCAGTGCAGCTCAGTCCCGCTGCATCTTGCCAATGGCGAGGAAACAACATAAGTTATTAAAATTTTCTTTCCCCGTGTCATTTATGGGTCCTTTTTTTTTTTACCTGGGGGAAATGCATTTACGAGAGTGACATACAAAATTTCCCCCTCAGGTCAGCCGATACCTTTTTGACAGTTCTTCGTCACTAAATTTAGCCGAGAACGTCTCTTCTGGCACAAAAAATGCCTGCTTTGGCGCTGGGGAAAGAGGTTTTTTTTTGCTGCCTGTTGAGGTTAGCAACAAAAAGGACCCCTTAGGGCCTCCGACACCCATAGGCTTATGGGAACTTTAGGGGGAAAACACGAGCATTTAGGTTTTTCGGGGACTTATGGCGAATTTCCCCTTTTTTTCCTGCTTTGGGAAACCCATAAGCTTTTATAAATACGGGGCCCAATGTTTGCGGGACAACCACGGGTACCACAGGGAGGCTAAAGCGAGGAGACGCACCCCCGGGGTATGCCCCCATGTTTGATTGATTATAAGGTAAAAACACTCCCCTATATTGCGTTTCCCTTTTTTTTACTATGAAACTTTAACCCTATCCCAAATAGGCATGAACTTTTTGTTAAGCCAACGAGATTACCCTAAGCATCATCCGTTTCTTTTTGTTTGTAAAATTTTTGGATATAAGTTTTTATTTTTTGCGCAACTTTGTGCCTTTCATTACCAGCACTTATTGATGCCCATCACATTTTTTATTGCTAACATTTTGTTTTATGTATTGGGGGGAAGAATGTTGCAGGAATCGTTTTCCACTTTGAAAATGTACATTTCTTATTCGCAAGAGTTTTAGCTGTATAAATTTTTCCCTTGATTTATGGAATTTTTTTTTTTCTCGGAAGGGTATGCCCTAAAAAAAAAAACTTAATGCAGTCATTTACAAGGGAATTTTTTATTTTTATACCACGGGGGAAAGGCTGTTAAAATATGGATTTTTTTTCCCTATATAACTTTTCTGAAAAAAATCCGGATCTTGAGATATTATGGAAACATTGCTTCCCCACATTTTCCCCGCCTCTTACAGATACATTCCACGGTTTAAGGGTTTTTTTACCCCAAACAAAGGCGTTCAGCGGTTTGCTGGCTTCAGTCAAGTTCAGTAAATCGGCTCTCAGTTCCCTCTCAGAGGGGCTAAAAGTAAAGGGGTGCGAGCTTCTCTGGTAAGGTCCCCCCCCCCTCTGCATATATCTGTCTCATACCACTCTTTCAGGAATGGAGGGGAGTTTCGGGGGGGTGATAGTACAGGTGAGTTTGAAAAAATGTGTGTGTGGGTTTTGCAATAAAAAAGTCAGAGACGAGGCTGCCCGGACGAGTTGTATTTGTCGGCCTCCCCGTAACCATCCATCCCAACGGGTACGCTAATACCATTCAGATTTTTTTTTTTTAATCACACATTCATTTAAAATATCAAGCCCCCAGCCGTAGAGAAAATGGTAAAACATAAAAGTTTAGCTTTTGACAGCGTCCCAAAAAATATATGCGGCTTAAATTTCACCAAAAAAAATCCCATAAATCAAGTTTTTCAAAAAAAAAGATATTAAAAAAAAAAATGACTAAAAACCCAAAAAATGACGAAAAAAATTTAGGGAAAAAACGGATAGCGCCATAGGTAGATCTCGTGAAGCTGGATTAATTTATTTAACATTTTTTTTTTTCTAGGGGCAATATTTTAGAGTAAAATGCAAAAAACCAAATCGTACATAATTGGGATGTTTGTGACCAATGGTTTTCATCTCAAAAACTTTAAAAACTCAATTTCTATATTTGTTAAATATTTCTCCAAGATATCATATAGTCAGTAAACTTATTAGGGAGCCCGCATTTTGAAATTGTTAATGAAATATATAAAAAAAAAAAAAAATTTGAAGAAAAAAAAAAATATAGAAAAAAATTTTCTTGTGGGTAAATTTTTTTTATTATACGTTATTTTTAAAATTTTTATTTATTTAGGTGCATATTGATATTGCAAAATTGTGGTGTAATTTTATGATAACACCTTTAGTTTTAGAAAGACAGCAAAAATTTTTTTTTTTGACTTTTTTAAAGTAAACATTATTATTTCAGTCAGTGGGTGTTTTACACTGATGCAAATAAATATCCATTAACTGGGCACCATCAAAAAAAACAACAGGAGGATTTATTGTGGCCGTTTGCCATAGCATCTGCCACAGCTCTTTGCTGTGGCGTGGACCCCAGAACACAGGCCTGGGGCCAAGACGAGATGCGGCCTTTCCTTTCCCCGTGCTTTTCGTTGGAAAAAAGGCAATATTCCCACCGCTGTTTGGGGCTGGGCGGGGACCTTTAAAAAAATATTCCCATAACTCAAAAATGCAGAAAGCCTATGACGGACGCACAATGATTCAAAGGATGAATGCCAACAGTGGACACAGAAGCTGGAAAACATTCCAGCAGACGCGGTTTGCACCTTGGTCGCCCCGCCCCCGGGGCCCCCCATCCCCGGGGTCCCCCGGAGAGAAACCACAGGGGAATAGTGTTGGGGGAGTCGTGGCACCGTAGAGTTTTACGTACCCGCCCCCTGGGGCAAAATGGAGCAGCGGAGCGGGGGCGTTTAAAGGGCGCGCGTGTGAAAACGGCAGAGTGGGAAATCCCCCCACATCCCCCGCACGCGCCCGCCGTCGGCAGAGCTGGGCACTAAATACACTGAAAGTATTTTAAATACTAATACTAAATACGGGGAAAAATGTATTTTTTTTACTAAATAATTTTGAATGTATTTAATACTAAAAACTAAATACATTTTACGAAAAGTATTTAAATCTACATGCATCAATTGTATTTTAAATACATTTTAAATACACAAATTTTAACATGTCCGAAAAAAAAAATGAATTTCCGTAAGATATCCTTAGATTTTGGGTTTCCTTAGAAATATCCTTCTCAGGCCTAAATTTCCTAAATATAAGGAAATTTCCTTGAAAGTGGAAACACTGGTTCACTGTAACATCAGGGTTGCCAGATAGTTGGGCGGGTTTATGGCCAAATTAACTGATAGAAAAGTATTTATATTTTTATATACAGTATGAGTAATTTAAATACAATGTATTAAAATACTCATAAAAGTATTTAAATACATGACAACCAATGTATTTATAAATCCATTTTTAAATACACAAATGTATTTAAATACTGCCCAGCTCTGGCCGTCGGTATAACTCGCTCACTGCCCTAAGACAAGACACTAGTCTCATGGTCACGTATCACCGCGCGCCGCGAGGCACGCCCGCCCACACCGGGGTATAGAGAGATTTGATTCTCTCTCCTCTGTGTTCAGAGCCAGGCCAGGCCCGTGGTGGTGGGCAAAGGTCATTTCAGTGCGACAGTCATCCAATGTGCGAAGTGAGGGGTGAAAGGTGATGGCTCCTTGAACGCGGTCAACTCTGTTGGGTGAGCGATATAAACAATGCCTTTCCCCTTTTTCCCATCTCTCGTTCCTTCTCCTCTTTTCTCTCCCCTTCCTCACTTTCTCTCCTTCCTATCCCTCTATTCCCCTTCGTCTGGACGCTCATCTTTAGAACAGCTAGTGTCAGCGATTTTCAGGTGGGCCCCTTGCTCACCCCTCGCGGGCTGATAAGGATAAGTTGTGTCAGCAAAACATTGTCGCCTCTCTCTACCACTACCGTTATCAGAGATTATCTCTTCCCTTATTTATCCTCCTCTCCTTTCCTATTCCTTGTTCCTCTGTCCTTCGGAGCTCTCACAGCCATAATTTTTCAAGATCATCGAACTGATCCTCTGGTTGGGGAGGATTTTGCATATGACAACAACTGATATCTTGTAGCTCCTCAAAGCTAACTATCAATCCGTTATTAGTGAGTTTTTCGTTTACATTTGGCTTGGAGTAGACTTGAGTAGACTGCCAAGCTGGACCTGCTGAACAGCTACATCTGGAGAGGATTGTTGCGTGATGTCCAAATCAATCTGTGAAATAAATATAAATATATATATATTATATTATATATAATATATATATATATATATATATATATATAATATATATAATATATATGCCAATGCCGCCGTTGGAGTCACATAGATCGAGCGCTACAAAATTACGATAGTATCATTCTATCAGTGTTGTAGGTCTCGAGACTGGTCTTGGTCTCGAGACCAGTTTGATGTGGTCTTGGTTTGGTCTCGTTTGATGTGGTCTTGGTCTTGATCTTGGTCTCGGAGTTTGGCTCGAGACCAGGATTAAAAAGTGCATCGCGGCGTGGGGAAGGTCGGAATTTATTATCATACACGGAGAAAAATCATTGCTGTTTCGATTCACGGCGCGCCATACAGCGTTTGTACTGTCTATAGATACTGCCTGACTAGCTCTACGGTGATGATGCATGAGCTGAGCCAAAGACTACTGTTATACAGTAGTTTTTGGCTGAGCCTTGCGAGCGCTGATAAGAGTGCGTGCGAGTCGAGAGAACATGCATGGACGTGGCCATTCTCTCAGTGATAATCTCCGTTTGCACGCACGCATGTTTGCAGCTCTGTTCACCTCCGTGTACTTCAGATATGTGTAGGCCTATGCAATCCCCGCTACCTTCGTACACGTACACCACAGGTTTAGCTAACTCGTTTGGAAAACGTAACTAAAAAAAATTGCTATTTTCCTATGGGTTTTTTTATGCCAACGAAGCAATTAAAGCGAGTTAACGACCGAGTAAACTGTAAAATGTAAGAAAATTTGCTAAATGTAACTAGTAGTAAAACTGTATTTGTTTGAATATACTTTGCCTATTTGGCTTTTTTATTTTTATTTTTACAGCAGCTAACCCATCACATGTATAGGGTATTAACTGCATGGACAAAGGTTGAGCCATAGACCACTGTATACCGGTATACAGTGGTCTATGGTTGAGCATATAACAGTTTGGTTCACATTTTTTATTATTTTTGCATTTGATCCCTAAGACTATATGGATAATTTAATTAGGTCAGTTATATTCAAAGGTACATGTCATGTATGAGAAAAAAATTAAAACCCATTCCTTACAGACAGAGGACAGGACAACACAATTTAGTATTTACGCAGTACAGACCAAAAAACATTCAGATAATAGTCATCTTTATAAAAAATATTTGTATATGTCTGTTCTGGTCTTGTTCTGTTGGTTGGTCTTGGTCTCGGAGGGCTGGTCTTGGTCTCGGAAGGTCTGGTCTTGGTCTTGGTCTCGAAGGGTTCTGGTCTTTACTACAACACTGTATCTATATTTTGGATATATTTTTTTCTCTCTTTTCAGACTCCTCGATACCCTGAACAATGGAAAAGTGTAGCTGCTGAGTTTGAAGTTCGATGGAACTTTCCGAACTGTGTAGGTGCCATTGATGGAAAACACATACGGATAACACCTCCTAACAGTGGTTCCTATTATTTTAACTATAGGCACTCATAGCATAGTGTGATTGCAGTTGCTGATGCTAATTGTAGTTTTTGTATGCAGATGTTGGGGTTAATGACCAAAATGCCCTATGCCCTACACAATTGTAGCAGATGATGCTTTCCCTTTAAGGAATAATATTATGAAGCCTTTCAGCTTTCGAGACCAGCAGAGTAACGATCGAGTTTTCTCCTATAGACTATCTAGAGCTAGGAGAACAGTGGATACTGTTTTTGGGATCCTAGCAAATAGGTTTAGAGTTCTTTTGTCTACCATTGCACTCGAACCTTCAAAGTGGAATATATCACATTGGCATGTATTGTACTGCACAATCTTTTGAAGAGGCATGACAACACTAATTACATGCGATGTGGTAGTAATGATACAGATAACAACACTGATGAATGCATTAATCCTGAGAAACAGGCGCGAACAAGGCAATATGCTAGATTTGTAACCTGACTGCAAGAAATCAGAGAAAAATCAGCAAAGAACATACGCAACGAGTTTATGCGCTACTTTAATGAAGAAGGTGCAGTGTCTTGGCAGAACGAGATGTGTCACCTAAAATGGATTCAATGTTTGTTTCTTTCTCTAGATTAAAATTAGCAAGGATTATACTACTACTACGTTACAAAAATGGAATAATTGTTCTTACCGTATCAGGTGCTTCAACTGACAATGAGATTCGTCCTGCAATAAAATGAGAAAAAGAAGAAATTTATTTTCATAACCCGTTGTTGTTTACAATGATTTATTTCAAATAATGTAGCCTAACTAGGGAATTATATGAACTATCAATTCATATATATATATATATTATAATACTCACTGCCGTAGTATTATGTTCATTATTATCTACTTTCAACTTTTATAATAAAATATAATTCTATGATTTCTTACCATTTCATTCCCGTCTGTGAGATTCAGTGAAGATGTTGAATCTCGCTGAGTCTCCCCATCACGTAAGAAATGCAGATAGCACCATAGGTTAGTTACATATACGTACATCACGGTGGGGCCCCCTGATTTTTTTGGTTGGTTCAAATTTGAATTTTCGTCATTTTGTGAGCTGTGTGGATCTTTTTTAAATTTTTCTATGCTGCTTTGACCCCCATTGGTTTCAATTTATCGGGAATATTCTCATGGGGTAGAGTCTAGCTTCTTGTCTTTAAAGGAAAGACTTCACCACCAGGACAAGGAATTTTATAGAGTTAAATTTAAAACTCGAGTTAATTTTTTAGTCCTTTGGAAGGCAGTTTTAAGCCCTTTTGTTGGGGGGGAAGACATTTGCGACAGACATCCTTTCTCTTGACAGCTCGGTGCTGAGTGCATTTTCCCAGCAGTCTGGTCTCAAAACCCACATATTGGGGGGAAAAAACCCCGAAAATCCCCATTTCAATATTTCCATACTGTTATAAAAAGCGAAATATAGCTACATAGTACTCCACAGTAAATTAAAATGCCATTTTGTTTTTTAATGTACTTATTTTAATTTCATTTTTGTTTTACACAATATATTACTTTACACAGAAGTACATTTTTCATATTTTTTTTATAACATCACAAGGACGCAAAAAAGAAAAAGAAGGCAGTAATAGGATAATTTTTTTCATGAGCATTTAATACAAAAAAATTTTAATAAAATTTTACTTTGGGGTGAGGGGATGATATTTTTCCTTAAATTGCTAGAAATATGATACAGAAATAAATGAAAATAGTAATGCTCTTAGCCTTTGGGGAACTAAATAACCAACTAATATTCTGGAATACGTACTAAGCCAAAAGAAAGAATAGAATAAAATTTTGATACTAAAAAATTTAAATAATACATCACCGAATCACTTTTTATGGTTTTTGTAGATATTGAAGTCATCATTTTGACTAGTTAAATTTACAAAAAACTGAAACATTCCCGGCCTTTCAAATACCCGCTTTGAAGCAGAAGTAAAAACTATAGTTCTCGGGTTGAGATTTTGTTTCTAGTTTGTTTTTAAATTTTTTTACAGATGAAAATTCCCTTTCTGCGTGGCACAGAATGAGGAAGACACATACCCCAGAAACAAAACTGACAAATTTTGGAAAAATGGGGGTTTCATCACCACTTTTATTTCTCTAAGGTTCCAGAAGCCTTCAACACCATTGTTTCGAATCAGCAAGATTGATTTTTCTTAGTACTCCCCATCCTTCTGGTCTTTATTTTTTCGGACCTACAATTCCCGGGAAAAACACTAGCTGCCAATGGGGCCAATGGAGACCAGATTTCTTTACTTTTTTGGGTCAATGAAGCTCAAATTTCTTTCCTTGCCGTCGGTTTTAACCCCATGTTTCTTTTTAAACCTTTATATAATAATATTATTTAAACGAAAAAAACATATTTTTTCAGAAGCCCCAAAAGTCCCAAATGAGAGTGAAGTCCCAGTCCCCCTCAGTGCCCCGAAATCCCCCAAAATAGGGGGCAATCCCAAAAAATGGCAATTGGCTGAGTGAAACCTGAGGGCCCCTGATCCCGGAGCAGGGCTCCACAAATCATTTAAGGAAATTCCCCCCAAAGAAAAACCGAAAATCCCTAGATCGATCAAAAAATTCCTAAAACTTTATAGAAGCAAAACCCCTAATTTACACATTGAAAGGTTTCATAAATAATATTAATGAAAATTTTTCCTTTTTTGTTATTTTCATAAATAAAGCATAAAAAGGATGTGAAACAAAAACACTGTCTATCATAACTTTGACACATTACCCCAAATTCCCCCCAAAATTTAGAGGTTCCAGATTTTTCCCAAATTATCCAAAAGTTCCAAATAGAAACAAAATCCTAAAAGGGAGCATGCCCCTGAGGACGGGGGATTCCCCCAATATTAGGCGGGAATTTTTTTGGGGGAAGCCCTATTTTGCCCGGGTCCTCTCCTTGCGTACCTCGCCCGAACGGCGACAGTTTCAGCTTCTTTCGGGGTCGCCCCTCGGCGATCACAGTGATTGCTGTAAACAAAACAACCACACAAGACAATTTATTTTATTGATTTTAAGCAAAAAAAAAGGTGAATGTGCACTCAATGACGAATTGGCATCTTCAACTCATGTTCAACCCAATCCTCATAAACATACTGAATTAAAAGCAATGAGATTTCCCCAATATATCCTATATATCATCTCCTTTCCCTAGATAACAATATAGTCGCCAGCACTTTCCACGCACTAAGTGCCAGGCACAATTATAGAATTTTTTCTATACTATTTATGGCCAGAAAACGCATCCACAGTAGTTATATTATGTACATCACACAAGTCTTCAGTGGCACAACAAGGCGTAGTGATGCTAAAAATTTGAATATTGTGCCTAGCGACATTAGGCATGGCAATGACTGACGACTATAGTGTTATTACGGTACCGTTATTTATATGGTCTTTTAAGTAAGTCCCGCTTTTGAATGTACATCTGTGTGTTTACTTGTCCTGTTATCTGTAATACATTTTTTCTACGACGTATTAACTTAACTAGTCCGCTGCCCCCGTTTTGCGAAATATTTTCAAGGGGCGAAATCCCGTAAACCTCCATTTGTCGCTTTATTTTATGGTTTTCAGGTTAATGCTGCTGATCAGTTACAGGAAAAATTTGAGTCACTAGCTTTTCCCTGAGAAAAACTTAAAGTAATAAAAGTTCCAAAAACTTAAATATCCACGTCAAAAACAGGCAGGGGTATGGTTTTTTCTGTATTTTTTTATAACATTATTACTTGTAAGGTTTTTTCTCATGGGGAAACTAGGATCATGTGCTGTAACGTGATCGGGGGGAGCAGAAGCTGTAAAACTTAGGGAAAAAACGATAGATGAATGGAGGGGGTCTACGGATCCGCATGATAAGATTTTGCGCAACACCGCCAGGTGTTTTTCTTGACGTCACGTATCGGAGATGAAGCGTGAGAAGCCGTGAGAAAAGGGGGCCAGGACTCGCTTCTTACGGTTTTTACGGGTTTGGCCCAGCTGGGCAAGCTGTAAGAAGCCGGCTTCTTAAAAGTGCCTCGAGTTAACAGAAAACGCAAGCTGCCAGAAGCCGGCTTCTTGCGGTTCCTCACCAAAATTCGCCTAATAAACCTGCTGAATGTGGGGGCAGCGCCGACGGTTACATTTGCTCGTCGGCATCGTGCCCACACTGCCATTTTTGAGGGGACGAACACTCGATCGACAGTGAAGAGTGGTAGTGTGGACGGGGCTTAAAGGGGGCCCGATCTGATAGAAGATTTTAAGTTGGTTAAAAGGATACAATAAAGGCGATGTGGGAAAAGTTCGTTACGGCTAGTAAGCAGGGTAGAAAAAGAAGAAAACGGATTAAAAGCTGGAAAAGCGTAGATTAAAAAGGAAATAGGGAGAAACTGGTTTACAAATAGGGTGGTGAATGATTGGAATGAACTCAGTCGTCATTTGGTCAATGCGGAGTCTATAGGGGTCTTTAAAAGGAGTCTGGATAAATTCATGGATTGGATAGAGAGGGGTGTAGGTAGAGGTAAGTAACAGGAACTCCCTCGTGTAGGTCTCACGTCTTTTGTGGCTTCTTATTTCTTATGTTCTTATGGTTCTGTGAAAAAAAAAAAACAAATATTTTTTCTTCGCAAGATGTACGATTGGTTTGAGATTATTTTTACGTATGTATGACAATAAAGCTACCAAATTTTAAGCAGCTTAAAAATGGTAAAAACACTACCTTTTTTGCGGTTCCCTATTTTTTTACTTTTAAACCCCTAAACCAAAAATGGCATGAATACATTTTGTTAAGCTCAACGAGATCTACCCTAAGCATATACCGTTTCTTTTTTGCTTATACAGATTTTGAGATAGAACCGTTTTTATTTTTTGCGCAACTTTGTGCCGTTCAATTACCAGCAGCTTATTGATGCACCATACATCTATCTTTTATTCGTCTAACATTTTTTGTATGTATTGATGGAGAGCATGTCTGCAGGAATCGTATTCCACTTAAAAAAATGTACATTTCTTATTCGCAAGAGTTTTACGCATGTATGAAATCTTACCCTTGATTTTTGGAATATTTTTTTCTTGAAATATGCCCTATAAACAAACTTAATGCGGTAAATTTATAAATGGAATTTTAATTGTCTTATACCACAGGGAAGCCTGTTGAATTATGGATTTTTTTTCCCTTATAACGTTTTCTCGAAAAAATTCTGGATCTTGAGACATTAGGGAAAAACATGCTTCTTCCCCCCATTTTCCGCAGCCTCGTACTGATAACATTCACGGCTAACGGTTTTTTCCCCGAACAAAGGCGCTTCAGGGCGGCTTAGGCTCTCAGTTTCCGTCTCAGAGACTAGACGTACGCGTGCGAGCTCCTCTGGTAAGGCCCCCCCCCCCCCCCCCCCCCCCCCCCCCCCCCCCCCCCCCCGGATAATCTTTCTCGTACCACTCATACAGGAATGTGAGGAAGAGTTTGCAGGGAGTGATGGTACAGGTGAGTTTAGAAGGTGTGGTGTGTTTGTGCACGTAAACAAGTCAGAGACAGGCTGCCTGTGACGAGTTGTTTTTGTCGGCCTCGTAAACAATCTATCCATCGGGTACTGTTTACAATATCTGATTTATTTTTTAAATCATTTTCATTAATATATCAAGAACCATAGCAGTTATGAGAAAATGGTATATAATAAAATATGCAGCTTTGACAGCCGTCCCAATGGTATATACGGCATTAAATTTTATACATGAACAATCCCATAAATCTAGTTTTGTAAAAGAAAAAAAGAAAAATATATATATATATTTTACAAAAAAACCGTGACATGTTAGGAAGAAACGGATAGCACCATGGGGTAGGTCTCGTGAAGCTGGAATAATTTTATTTGTGTAATTGTCTTCAGGGTCAATATTTTTTAGTATTAAAATGCAAAAAAAAAAAATAATACAAATTGGGAGTTGATGGTTTTCAGTCCAAGATTACTTAAAGCTCAACTACCTATATTTGTTAATATTACTACAAGATCATATAGTCAGAAATACTATTAGGGAGCCATGCATTTTTAAGAATTCGTATCTACACTAATTTATAAAAAAATTGCAGGTGAGATTTTTCATTTTTGTATACGTATATTGGTAACTTGTATTTATTTAGGTGCATATGTATATGTGCACAATTGTGGTGTATTATTTGATGATAACACCATTTGTTTCAGAAAGACAGCAACGAAAATTTTAAAATGATAAGTGAAACATATTGACTTGCAGATCAGTTTGGTGTTTTTACACTGATGCAAATGAAATATCCATTTAAAAAGGGCACCCATCAAAAAGCAGAAAAAGAGGCATTGATTGTGGCCTGTTTTCCGTAGCGTCTGCCACAGCTCCTTGCTATGGCGTGGACCCCAGAAACACAGCCCTGGGACCAAGACGAGATGCGGCCTTACCTTGGGCCCCCTGCTTTTCTGTGGGAAAAATGGCACTTTCCCACCGGGGGTCTGTTGGTGTGGTGCAGGGGACTCTGTTTAAAAAAATATTCCCATACAAATGCAAATGCAGACAGCCTGAGACGGACGCAAAATGATTCAATGTGATGAATGCCAACAGTGGTATCACAAAAAGCTGTGAAAAACATCCAGCAGACGCAGGATGTACAATAATGTGTGGTATAACGAGGCGGGCCACTAGGATAATGCGTCTACCTTCCAATCTGCGCATGCGCCAGAGGACTGTGCTCTCGTGTCGAGCGATGCCATAGCAGCATGCTATATGTACGATGTTTCCTTTTCATTGCACCATCCTGCCGCGTGGAGAGGTAAGAGCTTCCCCGGTCGTGCCTCACCCCATGGCCGGAGGCATATTCTCCAGGCTCTCTCCCTTTTCGGCAGACCGCTAGGTTAGGAAGGTTAGAAAAACTAAGTTAGTTAGGTTTGGCGCGCTGCTATGGCATCGCTCGACACGAGAAAACACAGTCCCTGGCGCATGCGCAGATTGGAAGGTAGACGCATTATCCTAGTGGACGCCTCGTTATACCACAGCCCCACTCCCCCAGGCGGCATGAAATTCTCACCCAGTTTCTTCACACTTCCGAGAGCCCATCCATTTTCTCGATCTCCTTTCCCCTTCGCACTGCAGCTCCTCTGCCACCTCATCTGCCACCTCCCCTGCCTTCCTCTTTCCTGCCTTTCAATATCTCTGCTTTCTTTATAGCGCCTCTTTGCTTGGGCTGTTTACGCTGAAACCCTTTGGGTCTATCTGAAGCTTCCTCTGACCCCCGTCTTCCTTCTCTGATCAAGCATAAACTCGAGCTCAAGAGGTGGGATCTTGCAGTCTTTGGGACAACTGCAAGTGAGGTGAAACCTTCTGCAGGCAGTCTGAGGCGCAGTTCAAATCACTGCAGGTTTGCATGGGGCAGTGACAGATGCAGATGTACAGGAGACTATCGAGGTTGGCGATGAACTTTCGCTCTCTTGTGATTTGGCTACCTTTTTCTTTCTCTTCCAGCGCTGACAGACCTGGAGATTTTCTTCTTTCCACTGCCTTTAGATCTCCTCCGCCTTTTGCCCCAACGAAATCAACCCCATACGATCGCCCTTTGGGATACTATGGGCTTCTCCATGCGGTGGTTGATCTTCATCCATATCTCCGTCACCGTCTTCGCAGTCTCTTCTGCTATCTCCGTGATCGGAATGTTTCTGGCATCGCGTGAATCATGCAGTCGAAGTTTAAGCATTTGCTGCAAGGCGCACCTTTTGGTGGGTAGATCGGCTTGTGGCAGATCCTCTGGCTTGCCGGGCTAGGTCAGTCAGGCTAGAGCTGGAGCTGGCTTTTGTCCCTCCCGGTATAATGCTTCCGTAATCACCGCTGACTGTATATCTCAAAAAACCTGTGGACAAGACCGGATTAATATCAAAGGAATGGAAAAATGGCAGGATCAGTTTTGTTCCCGTGGCGGTATCCAGGTATCACTATGGCGTTATTGACAAGGTGTCAATAACGTCAAGCTCGCTGTATGTAGGCCCTAACTACTCGTAAGTTCACATTTTATGCTTTTGCGCTTTCCGGGGTGTGATCTGCCATTAGGCAGCCCCAGAATGTTTTTCATTTAGTAAAATACGTCCACCTCGGCCCAGGTTGAACATTGAAACACCCCTCGCGCTAGATTTCGCCCATAGATATAATTTATATCGCCCCCAGGTCGCCTACATAGGCTGCTTTCAATGGCGGAAATGAGGAAAAAACTCAAAATTTTTAAATTGCTAACCACCCAGCTATACGAATTTTTTTTTTAAAAAACACCTTGGTTTGGGTTCAGGAGTGTAAAAAAACCCTAATGAAAAGCGTCTCCATTTCCCATTTTCTTTTTGTTTTTTCACCACACCCTAATGGGCATGATTATAAAAAATGATTTGATTTTGATTATCATCCGGAATAATTTTTGATTATGATTAGATTATGATTACTCTTTTTTCCTTTATATGATTATGATTTGACTATGATTATTTCGCTTTACGTATTTTTGATTATGATTAGATTTTTTCTATTATTGCTTGATTATGATTAGATTATGATTATAATCACATTTATTGTGATTATTTGTACACAGTAATGATTTTTATTAAGGTCATTTTTATGTTCAGTTATACATTAGTCAATGTTTTTATTGCAATTGACACTAGCTTTAAAAGGGAAAACCCCATTTAATGAGGAGTTTTCAAAAGTAACGCCGCCAGATGTCTCTCGCGCTCCACTAATGCCCCTTTGAGCCTGGGAAAGCTCTATCATTTACCGTAAATTCCCCGTACTTCTTCGGGAATTATCAGAATTACCCAAAACACAACAACTGAAACAGTTCTTAATAAAAATGTAGTTTTTATTTTATTGTCTGCACTTGATGAAAATATTGGCAAAACAATTGAATACTTGAAAACTCAATCTTTAAAAAAACGTTTTTCATGAAAATACGCAAGTTCAAACAGAATGAGGCTTCAGAAAATATCTACTTGTATGTAAGCATTCGCTGAGTACCTGTTTTGGGTGTGTCTGTCTCTCTTACGACGAAAAATATAACCAAAAAACCCGTGGGCGTTCAGCATCTCCCAAA
>JACEEZ010023094.1:5000-10000 GCA_016584305.1 Chionoecetes opilio
AGTCATTTATACCTGTGGTTTTAAAAACTATTTCATGATGCTGTTATAGCCGGTCATCTGGGAAAGGAGCGTACTCTGCTGCGGCCCGCAATATTTATTTTGGCCTAAAATGGGGTTTAGATATGGACGCATATGTAGCTAAATGGTGATATGTGGCTGAGCAAAAGGGGCCCCCGGTGCCAAAACCAGCACCAATTTGGAATATCCAACTCCTGAGCGTTCTTGGGGACATTGTTGCTATGATCTGTTACAGCTCCTTCCAGTCGTAAAGGGTCTAAATACCTGTTAGTGTGTGTTGATCACTTCTCAAGGTATGTTGTTTTGGCCCCCGTGATATATATAAAACGGCCAAAGCGATTGCACACGCATTGATCGCCAACTTTATTTGTCCATACTCAACTCCTCGAGTTTTAATGAGTGACAATGGCGCAGAATTTAAAAATGTGCTTCATAATGAAATTATGTGGGCAGTTCAACAGCAAACAAACATTCACGGTAAACTTATCACCCTGCCAGTAATGGTTTAGTTGAGCGTGCCGAACAGGAAAGTCCGGGTTTGCTTTGCGCCCAGTTGTTTGGTGGCTTGTTTGATAGTTGGGAAGTTTGGTTACCCCATGTTGCTGCTTGCGTTAATAGCAATATTGTGAGTCAAAAGGTCAAATCCATATTTTTTTATTTTTGGTATGGAGAAACGACTTCAAAATGACTGCTTAGTAGCCCTCAAAAACCTGTATACAATGTTGATGATTATGCTAACTGTCAACTTAAGATTTCTCAGACTTATATTCCAATGTCAGAGATAAATTACAGGCTTTAAAGGGACTGCTATGTGCTCGCAACAACACCGGCGCTCTGCACCCGTTCAAAACCCGGGTTGGTGATTGTCATGTTCGAGCCCCGGGAAACCCCGGAACTCTAAGTTAGCTCCAAAATTTTGGGGGTCCGCGCCTGGTAGTTAAGAAAACTCCCATGGTCATAGGTTTGATATTTTGGACCCGGGTGGTTAAATACCTTAGAAGTCATCACAGTGATAGACTTAAACGGACCAATGCCAAGCCAGATTTAAACTTAGTAGAAACTGCTAATCTTAGCGTGGTACGCGGCTTGAAAACTAACAAATCTAATGATCCCACTGACCAACCAACTCATGCTTATAACTTACGTCCGCGTAGTTAAATTTATTGCTTGTCCTTTCATGCTTTTCTTTGACAAACTTTCGTGATGTATTTTGGGATGGAAATAAATGGATGATTAACTGGAAGAATTTGGGTAAGGTACTTTCATCTAACCCTTTTTCTCTTTTTTATTGATAAAAATCATCCCTTTTTTTAGCATAAACAAGTGGAGCTTTAATCGAGCTTTTACTGTGTTAGAACAGGCCCCTCCTGCTTTGAAATAATATGGTTATTATCTTGTCGGAATAACAAACATTTCCCAACAAATATGGTTGACGCAGCGCGAGAAAAGGGAACTGCTTCACTTTTCTTCCTTTATTGGGTTTTATGCATGTCTAGGAAAGAGCGAAGTAGAAACTGCCAGTTTACACATTGTTTTAAATGGGGTTTGCAAAAACTATTACCCTCTCCTTGAGTCAGTGCTAACGTCGGATTCCCTGGTTAAACATGTCTTTTCCAGCCGAACATGTGTTTGAAGTTCACAAAGTAGGACAATATTATGATAATAAGTATTTACTTAATGGAAACGGTTCGTACTAGAAATATTTTTTTTAATAGTGAGGTCGTGCTAACTCAGGCAAATGCTTCTCAGGCCTTATCGTTAGTCCTTACCCCACTTGATTTTGAAACCTTTTGGGGTTTTTCACAAATGTTTCTTCGGATATCACTATTTCTTCTTTTCACAAAAAATTCTATGTGTCTGTAGTATGTCCCGAAGGTGCAGTGTCTCAGAAGGCGTCTGGTAATCGCAATTTTAATGGCTTACTATGAGGGGCTCTGTCTAGTTCACATCTTTGTATGTTCTCCTGAAGAGCTAAATCCGACAAATCAGGTTAATACATATTCAATGGTTAGGTACATGCCTTTAGGTTGGCGCGTGGACGCGCCTTGTAGGGACCCAGCGAGGTTGGCTTTGTCGATATATATGTATTACTACAATTATATATAATTAAAGGGATGCACTGTCTCTAATAATACCATGTTAATGTATTGTTGACGTGGCCCCTCATGAAATGACGCCCTGCCACGCCCGCGCCATGTACAAACATACCACGTCATAGATGGGGACCTCCATACAAGAGAACAAGGTACCTCTGTTTTTCATCCCGCCACACCCCTGACGCCAGCCTCTCCCAAAACCCACAGCCGCACCATGGAGAAGGATATTATCTGGTGGTGAAACGACGAGTGTGTGTGTGTTCCTCGTCATGAACTCATTGTGTTGTGACATTACTATTGTGGCTTTGATAAGAATATTAACATTTAACTATACAACTGAACAATCCCTGGTTTGAATACCCATTCCCATACTTGATTAGTTGCATCCGTCGGCAGCTTCTCCCAAACTTACACAAAAACAGTAAGTATATGTTAATCCAATCTAGAAAACGGCTAACAGTACCCGCATCCCTCCATCCCCTGGGACAATCACGCCGTCCGCCTGCTCCCCGTCAAGGTCGGCATTCTGCAGGTTGGGAAAGCGGATCCGCATCAGGTTGTGAAGTATCACACACGCCTGGTGATCTTGGTGGATGTCTCGGGGGTGGTCATGAGGGTGGTGAGGAGGCACCGGAAACGGTTGGCAAGGATGCCGAAAGCATTCTCAACCACCCTCCGGGCACGGGAACACCTGTAATTGAAGATCCGTTCATCGTGCGTGAGGTTCCTGTGGGAGAAGGGCTTCACCAGGTATGTTCGCAGGGGGAACGCGTCATCGCCGATATAGAAGTATGGCACGCCGTGGTCGTCGTTGGGGAGGGGCTCAGGGGGAGGGAAACCAAGTTTCCTCTTCACGGAGGTCGGGTCAAGGGAAGACCGGTTGAAAATCCCTGCATTAAAGGCAGCTTCTTCCGCACCCACATGCACCAGGAAGCGGTAGTCTGCGTCAACAAGCCCCATCAGGACTATTGAAAAGAAGCCCTTGTAGTTGAAGTAGGCGCTGCCTGACTTCGATGGCTTCTTGATCTATATGTGTTTGGCGTCGATGGCCCCGCAAGCGTGAGGGAAGTTCCACCTTTTCCCGAAGTCCTGGGCCACTTCCTTCCATCCATCAGGAATTGAGGGAGTCACGAACACCTCATCCGGTACTTTCGGAGATCGCATCGCACATAGGGGCACAAACAGTGATGATTGTGTTATGTGCCACCCTGAAGCTGAATGCAAGCGAGTGGAAGGAGTCACCCGTTGCCAGGAACCGGAGTGTTATGGCCAGCTTCAGGCTGGCGCAAGGGGGGGCCTGGCACCGTCGCTTTTGGTGATTGGGAGCGACACGGACATCATCTCCTTGAACATTGCAGGTTTCCCTCCGCAGAAATGCCTTAAAGTCACCCCTGAATTCACGCATCAGCTCCTGCATCAGGTTGTCGTAGTGGCCCAGGGGGACCCGCTGCAAGAGCCAGGGCTTCACCCACATCGTCCTTCTTCTTCTCTGTTGTCAGGTCTGCCACTGCTCCTCGAGGATAAGGGCTGCAATCAGGTAGTCTCGCTCTCGATGCACCGCCTCAGCTGCATCCGCAGGTAGCCAGCCTAAGCCGTTGAGGAAGAACCAGCGCCATCTGTATATAACTTGTTTACAATCTATATGACAGATATGAATGATAATATACATATGAAAAAAACTGGTATATATACCTGCTCCACACATGGCGCAGACTGCCACGGGGGTCGTACGGATGTCGTGCGGCGAGCGTACGGGAGCCGTGCGTGGGCCTTGCGTTGCCTGCAGGGTGTGCCACATACCGCAAGGCCACCGTACAGGCACTTAGGGCCGCCTTAAGGCTGCCCAGGGCGCCCGTGGAATTCCTGCGGCCACCGCAATTTTTTTGGGGTCCGCAAAAAGTCAATTGTAATTCATAACACCGAGGGCAGCCGCACGGCAAACGCAAGGCCACCGTACGCCCGACGTATGATCGCCGTGGAATCCGCTCTACGGCATGGCTACGGCGTGTCTAATTGCTACGGCGAGCCTATAAATGAAAACAGTTATAGCTCCGCGCTATAATCCCACGGCGACCACTACGGCCTGTAAAAGATAGGGATAGGCCTAGGGTGACCTGAGGCCACCGCAGATCCTCTGCGGCCGTCGCAAGTATCTCTCTATTTCGGGGGCCTACGGCCGCCGTTATCCTACCCATAAGAGCAAATGTGATGAGGCATAATTAGTAGGTGGGGCTGATGTTGTCGGGCCTAGCGCCTTCTGGGATCAGTTGCCGCAGCTGATTTACTACTTCCTTATTGTGAATGCAAGACTCTCCAGAGAGGCCCCTGGTGAGGGATGGTATCTCTGGGGGCTCGCGTGAGAGGTCTGGCACTGACATCTTTAAAGAAAAATTAGCTGCCAACAGCTCAGCCTTGTCATTGTCGCGGACAACCACCGACCCGTTTGTTCTGGTGAGCGGTGGTATGTGTTGTCAGCAGAGAGGCCTTGCTGGCTTCTCTCCACACCACACTCCTTACTGCTCACTGACTGGCCGCTGTACTTTTCCTTTAAGTCCTCTCTCCAGCGTTGTATGACCTGCTTTTGGACCCAGCTCCCGCCTCCGTGCTGCGGGACACAGTTAGTTAGTTAGTTAATTTTATTAACCACAACAACTATATTATTACAAACGTTACAATAAAAAGATTCACTACAAATACATATAATACAGTTCATGTCTAAACAATAAACAATTCGAGAAAAAAAATTCATGAAAAACAGTTTTGGCAGCCTATACCAATTTACAAGAAATAAATGAAGAAACAATTAAAATACCCACAAACAAACACATATTGCATACGAGCATAAGCCATTAAAACCGAAACTATAAAACAACCCTAACATAAAAT